>QLTV01002419.1:3984987-4015457 GCA_003457575.1 Thermophis baileyi | reverse complement strand
CCTGGCTCGCTCCACCCAGTCCCCCCCGCCGCTCACCAGATCACAGCACCAGAATAAACCCGAGTTTCCCGCCAGCTGCCAGAGCGGCGACCCACCCTCTTTCTCAGGGTATCGTGGACCACTCCAGTGGGCGGAGCTAGCCAGCCTTCTGTTTGCGCTTCGGCTTCCTTCCGCGGATTCGTGATTGGCCCCTCTCTACGGCCAATGGGGAAGGACTCCTCCCCGGAATGTGACGAGATAGGGCAGCGGTGACGTCTCCCAATTCGGCTCTTTAACAATATATAAACAAACTAGCGGGAAGGTAAGAGAGCGCGAGGACGTGGAAGCCCTTCGATCCGTTTTCCGGCTGCTGAGCAGCCGGGCGAGAGAAGGTGCCTGGCATTTGAGCCACCTAAGTTCAACAAATGAAAGCAGCTGGGGGTCGGGTTATGCAGCTACCTTATTCGTCTTTCTCAAGTCTGGATTTTCAACATTAGCAATAAAATCTGTTTAAACCTCTTGTACAATTAGTATATTTAGACCATTTAGTCTTCTGGTAGCTGTTTCTGAAGCATCCCCTTCTTATGTATACTGTGGATTGAACACAGATTGAATAAACTAGATTCTAAATTGTCTACTATAGCCATCAAATCTTCTCTTAAGTGTTTGCATCGGTTCCTTACCAACTACTTATACAGATGTAGTTTTGGAAACACTCCATTTCTGGTGGTCTTTTGAATCATAGCCTAGATGGACACAACTTAAGTCACAGAAAAGATTTCACTTTGTGACATCACCCATTTTAAGAAGTTCAGCAATATTTTTAATCTTCGTTCAGATTTTGTTTCAAACATTCTTTGCAATCTTCCTTAACAGAAATTGGCATTAGTGCAGACATGCATTCATTTCTCTATTTTTTAAAGTCTCTCTCTGCAGTTTTTATTTTATTTTATTTTATTTTTTATTTATTTATTTATTTATTTATTTGTCAAACATGTACAAGATAGCAGGTATAGGTATAAACATAAACAAAAGAAGTAAGTACAGATAAATGGGGACAGTAAGACAGGGACAGTAGGCACGCTGGTGCGCTTATGCACCCTTTACGGACCTCTTAGGAATGGGGTAGACAGTTTGAGGTTGAAGCTGTGAGGGTTTGAGGATGTAACAACGAAGTCAGGTAGAGCACTTGCTGAAGTTGTATTTTCTGCAATCGAGTTTGGAGCGGTTTACCTTGGGTTTGTATCAATTGTTTGCCCGTGTATTATTGTGGTTGAAGATGAAGAAGTCGTTGACAGGTAAGACGTTGTAGCAGACAATTTTGTGTACTATGCTTAGATCGGACCGCAGGCGGCGCAGTTCCAGATAGTCCAAGCCCAGAATTTCAAGTCTGGTGGCATAAGGGATTCTATTGAGAGTAGAGGAGTGGAGTACTCTTCTCGTGAAATACCTCTGGACCCCCTCAATAGGATTAATGTCCGATACATAGTGTGGATTCCAGGCAGATGAGCTGTATTCAAGAATTGGTCTGGCAAAAGTTTTGTAGGCCCTAGTTAGCAATACGTTACTGGAGAAGAAGCTTCGCAAGATTAGGTTAACAATTCTTAATGCCTTTTTGGCATTAAGATAAACTAATGGCACTGATTGTATTGTTTCCACTAGACTTTGAATGTATATTACACGTATATTACACATGTATATTACACATTTTTAAAGATCCATCTCATCCTGGGCACCCTTTTTTTGAACTTTTACCATCTAGCAGACAGTATAGGATAATAAAAACAAGGACAAATAGGCTGAAAAACAGCTTCTATCCCAGGGCAGTAACTATATTGAATTCTACTGTATAGTGCAATACTAATGGAATATCGGGTTTTCAATTCAATTGAATAGAATGTGAAGGATGTGTGTTTGTGTTTTATTTTTATAGTTATAATGTACACTGAAGATGGCATTTAATTTCGTTGTACGAGGTGCAATAAAGTAAGCTTAACATCTTTCCATCAACATATTCCATTGCAAAGAATTATAATTTGCTTTGCTTTTGTTGTAGCCCACCAGCAGCCAGCGTAGCTGGCGGCAGACTCGTACAATGAGGAGGTTGGTGAGGAAAATACGCTGAATGGCCCCTCCCATAGGAAATAAATAGGAGTGAAAGGGGAGTGGTGTTTGCAGGAGACAATTAGTTCATTATTCGTGTGAAGATTGGCTTATCTGAGTTGTGCCTCACAGAGACTCCTTGCCAAGTATTTCCTTGTACAGCGTTACGTCAAGAAGCTATCGGCCTGGCAACTATCCAAGGACTGATAAGGTCTGCGTTTGCAATTCACCCTTGAAAGACTGTTTGCCGGGACTTTGCTGGATGTGAATGCTAAGAATTCACATTAGCCAAATAAAAAGGGGGGTTTTCGGGACAAGGAGTCTATGTCGTACTTTGGTGAAGCCTAGGTCAGAACAGCTTTAGCTTTATCCCAGATCCATCCTGAAAGAGAAGTAGGATACAAGGGCTGTAAATAAACCCTGAAACAAACAAGCACTGAATCGCCTTCCGTTTAAGCCCCGATCTGCCAGGGTTTGGGCTTCTACCTGGAGTTTCGACCCAGATTCCAAACAACTTTTAGAAAAATACATTGAAAGTCTCCCTCCTCCCCCAATAAATTAGGCTGGATTCAAATAACAGCTTTTTTGTGCGTCTGGAGGCTATAGTCAACGGAGTAAAGGAAGCAGATAGGCTTGTAATGTAGACGAATGGAATTAATCCAGATCTTCAGCATCTCAATGTCCTTTGGATCATGCACGCTTCTCGAGGCCATCTTATTTCACACTGCATATGTTGGGATGAACAAACCTAACTTGCCATTTACCCATCTCAAATACTTTTAGGGGAAATCACTAGGAAAACCCATGGCCACAAAAAGCAAAAAACAAATACTTGCCACGGTTAACAATAAGATGGCAATGACTACACATATTATGACCAAAGAAATTATAGGGATATATCTGTAGTCACCAGGAATCTTAATTTGACTTTGAGGATGCCTGACATGGGAAAAGTTGCAATTTTGAGATTTAGCAGAAGATGGCAGCATTATTTAAAAAGATGAAGCTTCTTTCAAGTTCTACAAATAACCTGAGGACAAATTATGCCAATTTTTTTTTTTAAGACAGCTACAGAGGTGCTTAAAATTTTGTGAACCATTTTGAATTTATAATGTTTCTGCATAAATATGACTTAAAACATGTTTTCCACACAAATTCTGAAACTAGATTAAAAAGAAACAAGTTAAGCAAATTGGTAAAAAAGTTATAGTTCATTTATTTGAGGAAAATCATCTAAAACAATTTGTGTTGTCCAAACTATAGATTAACAATAAATTTGCCTACAGAATACGAACAAGTGGCATTGCTATGAAAGTAATGTAATAAAATTCTGTTCAACAATTGTTTTATGCTTATTTTTAAGGTATATAAATCAAAATTAAACCATACCTCAAGGGAATGCCCAAGAATACCAATCAAAGTAGCTACTATAGTCATTGAAGAATACTAATTTGGATAAATTATACAATATTGGATCAACTATAATGGCAATGCATCAAATCTGAAATACCACATCTTAAATTGATGAAGAACAGATAGAATGGTATCTTGTGGAGCAGTATGAAGAGAAAATATACAGTTGGACTATTAAGTATAAGAATTTCTTCAAAAGTGACATTATTTTTCATTAAATTATCGCTGACCCCATCTGTGGCCTATAAAACCAACTTATTAAAGTTGAAAACCTGGTAAATACTTATTAATAAATCCTTCTAATATTCTAAGAAATATATCTGAAGAACAAGTAAATCTTTTTAATGTTCAATTGACTCAAATCAAGAATGAGGAACCTAAGCTACTTCATCTAATGTTGGACCTCAGATCCAGTATGGCTAATGTTCAGGAGAAAATAGATGTAGGTCAACATCTGAAAGGTTATTTTCACTACTCCTAAATGGTTTAGGATGGTGTTAATTTCTGGCCACTGTCATTGGCAGATTGGAAGTTATCAGAGGGTCTGTTCAATCCTCACCCTACACTTTTGGAAATAATATGGTTTTCTGTATTGTGACATTTTAGATTGTTCTAAATCTGTAAATATTTCAACCGCTGTTTAACAGTTTAAGGGTTTACATTAAATACCCTCTGAAGACTTTGGAATGGAATGGTGTGGAATGAAATGGAATAGAAGCCAATGTGAAAGTTTTAACAATTACATCAGTAATTGCACTGACGATCCTGTTGTCTATTAAATTCCCAAGACATGGGAGTATTTGGAAGAGAACCAATACACAACCTCCCAATGCTTCACAGATTAAAATACTGCAGCCTGTAACATGTAAACCTATTGATGCTCTGTGCCAAGTAATACTAACTATCAGGTCCACTATTCAACCAGTTTTTAGAAATTAACTTCAGTGCAAAACAAGTATTCTGGATTGTTATATAAAATACCTACCCAAAAGAAGCATGTTTTATGAGAAGATAATATGCTGTTCATGTAAAAGTATACTGGGGAAAATATGACAATGTGACCATTTTTCCAGAAACAGCACAATATTTATTTAAACACCTTTTATATATACATATATATTCTGTGTTGCAGATTAGTTTTAATTTTATACACCTCTATTTACAATGATTCAAAATATTATCTATCTCTGGCAGTTATTTACAAATTCAACACTTAACACAGTTCAACATTAACCAGATTCAGTAAGACAGTTACGATAATGGCTTACATGCACCAGTATAATGATCTTCAAAAACATGTCATCTGAGCTCTGTTAATAGTTTTTCACAGGTCCCAAATTAGGGCCCCAATGCCACAAAGACTGCATTTATATTACATACTCATTTTGTTTAACATTTCACCAGCACCAAATTTTGATTTGTTTCAAATATCATACCAATATGCTGGTGGAATATTATCATAAATCAACTCCTTTCGTCAAACAGATGTTCTATAAAATAAGTGGGCTATTTGCTAGCTATGGTTTTTGTAAATGAGGTAAAACAGGTTACATAATGCCAGAACAGTAAAAATCCTTCAGAAATCTTGGTTTAATAATAAACCTTTGTATGACAGATAATAATTGGTCAGATGGAAGGTGTGAAGGGAAAAGAAAATGCTTTTGAAAGATGAGCTTATGTAACTATTGTCAAACAAGCTAGAATCAAACATTGTAAGTCAGGATATCTGTTTACAAACATTAAAAATTAACATCTCCACCATCAGTAGCTTGTCAGAAATTATTCAAATCCAAGAGTAAAGATTTAATGTGACCAAGTTAAGTGAATCATCTTGTCTTTGAGATGTCCTTGCAATAAACAGACTGATTTCAAGTTTCTATATTCTACTTTCCAATCATAAACAGATCCAGAAATACTAATACTATATACTAATGAGAATACTGTAAAAAGTAATTTCAAAATGAAGGTTGGTTAACTTGTGTAAAATTTTAAACACTCATGAATATATTTCATTTATATATCCCTCAGAATGCCTATTGCAGATAATTGTTTAAACAGAAACATTACAAATTAGTAACCATATATGTTGATCGTAAGTAAAAATTCAAGTGAAAACAAAATCAAAGTTGATAAGCCAGTGTAAATTAAATAGGCTTTTCCCCCACTAACTACTAATTTCAAGTATTTTATCTGTAGAATAAAGATACCAGATTGGGTTACACATGATAAACTATTAACTGCATGAATTATTGTTAATGCCAGGAGTAATCTTGGTCCCATTTGAAGTAAAGCACCAAAAATATTCTGTTTCTGTTTTCTAGTACCAATAGATGCTGCAATTTTAATTCTCTAATATTTAATGTAATCAGCTTTTAAAATTAGGAGTAGAATTCAAAATTATACAGAAATGCATTTGTACTCACTAATATTTATCTACTTTGCAAATTAAAGGTCTCAACATAAAACGGATGCTCCTTATTACAAATCATGGAATCACTATACATTTGAAATTGTATTTCTGGGAAGAACAGTAAACCAATTTTGAATATATATTTTCAAGTTTACAATACTTACTGTAGGCTTGAATATATTTAACAAAAACAATTTAAGGGCTTTAAAAAAGTTATGCTCCAATCATATATGGTAGTTTATGCATACTGCAGCCTTGACAATTCTGACAGAAATTTAAGAAAGGATATCCTAATTTGTACCTCTTGTATATTTCATTGTATTTAAATTTTACATATGATGGAAATGGGAGTATGAATACATACAAATAACCAATTTTTAAAATCCTACTTGCTTTTTGAGGGGATTTGAGTTTGAATATATTATTTTCCATAAAATTTTAGTTATATGTTTTAAGTGCAAACTATTTTGAAAATCTTACTGCACATAAAGTACTTTACAAAAGCACAATACAAAAATATTTGTGGGAAACCAAAAGGGAGAATTAATTTTTTATTCAAAATATTTGATGTATTAATCAGCAGAAAACTAAGTTAGATGGATATTCAGGCTAATTGTGGTATGTATTTTTATTAAAGCATATTTGAGAAATTAAAGATAATTTATTTAAAGAGAATTAAATGAAAGAGAATCAACTTTAATTATAAAGAAAAATTAAAGGTTTTTATTTGAATGATTCAGTGAATCTTTGGATCATAACCAATGAGTGCAATATTAAAAAGGTTTAACAGTACAAATGAATGTGAATAATTATAATGGGGTATAATGCAGAAGCACTAGTAACAGGAAATGAATTTAATTCCTAATGAACCATGAGTAAACCATGAGTAAAAACTTTTGTCAAGCACTTCTTTCTCACTGACATGTTTCTTTGTTTGTTGGGTTAAACAAATTAGTGTTCAACAGTTGGAATGAACCAACTTTGGATTCATCTAAGTGATTTTGCATGTATACTCTATCCTACTAATGTCCCAATATTGAATTTATGCATTGCATTTAGTATTAAGCAATGAATCAAATTACTAGTCTTTGGCAATTATTAATTTTAATTGGTTGAATATGAAGTTTTGTTTAATTTTAAGTAGTAAAATTATAATGCATGATATGTGATTATCCAGAAATAATTTATAAAACAATTTTTTAAAAATAATTTATGCAAATAGTATTTAGATTGATTTGTCTCCCCCCCCCCTCATATGTTCTTCAAAGTCTAAAATAAAATTGTCAATTTCATCTCCTTAATTATTTGTTAAAAGTTGCAATTTTTGTACTAATTTAAAAAATAATCTGTGGCATTTGGATGGTACTACCGGCACTCAAATTACTCCTTCAAAATGTATTTGTAACAAGAAAATGAAAATCTATTCCCTGAAGATAAATACTGATAATAATGAAAAAATATTAAACAAACATTTGGAAATATACACATATACATATATGTTTCAGAATATTACATTATGATTATAATTACATACATCTTGCAAACAGAGCAATTGATTGTCAACAACTGACAAATAGTACACATCTGTGTATGTATATATGTATATGTATTTATATGTGTGTGTGTGTATATACACACACATATATACATACACATATCCATTCCCCAGCAGAAAAAAAACTACTTCCCACAAAATAGTGCAAATCAAAATCTGAAATTATTATGATTTCCTTATTTCAGTTGTAAAATATATGAACTTGCCTACTTTAAATCTACAAAGAGCATCAAGACACAAGACACCCAGTTTATGAATCAGATACTATTACTGTATATGTTTGAAAAACATTATATTTTAAACAATGTCTCACTGTGATACAAATTCATCATTCTGGCATGAATGATGCATAGTTTTACATGAAAGACTTATTAAGAAATCATTGAAAGAGCTGCCCATAAATTGCACATTAGCAATGTTTGAAATAGTTTTGTAATCAATGAGATGATTAATCTTATTCTCATATTATCCTCTGTATTATGAAAAAACCGCAAGCCAGGTCAAATGGTGTAACTAAAATAATCAAACATTTGGTAATAACCATATAACTATATGCTTACCTTTCCTTTTCTTACATGTAAAACTAGAGCAAAAGTAATGGCAGAATAGTCTTTACAACATGGTAATGATTACATATTCCTCCAGAGAGGAAGGCAAGTAAAAATATTATTTCAGACTATTGTCCTACCCAGTTTTGTTCATAGATCTTTCTTGTAATCATATTTTCAGATTTTTTTTATACACGCATTTTGGTCAATACACACATAAGATATGAAGATGCTTTGTTCTTTTCCACTGTGCAACTGGAACAAAATATTGTAAGAACTGCCATTTCTACTTAACAGAAGCTATTATATAACAGGATACGTATAACAATATTTAAATGCAAATATCTGTCATATCTTTCGGAGTATTACTGTTGCCTATAATCCAGTAAAAAGTTTGTAATGGCAAATTACAAGGTTCAATGGAAAGTTCTGACATCTGTGCCAATCTAATTCTATTTCATTCCCATGTCAATGAATTTTACAAGCTACACCGAGCATTGATCAGTTGCATCTTCACTCAGGCGCCACCATTTTTGGTGGAATTATCTTTCCCTTCTTTCTTTTCAAAATTGTAACACTCTCTCTAGATTAAAATGAGCTTGTGAACCACAGTGTACTTTCTGAGTAACATATGAAAGGTAGTGACTGAGTCTCTCTATATATTTGGTAAGCATACATGGTAAGTTTACACACTTTTGGATAGTTCATGGTCAACATTATAAAAGCTAGTGTGCAATTCAATCCAGATATAACTCGGGGGGGGGGGGAAGAGTAGGCAAACCCAAGGTGCTAAGAGGAAAGGGACAATTTCAACCATGAATAAGAAACAAAGGGAGATGTTACATTCCCACTGAGTCTGAACCTTCAAATACAAAACATCAATACAGTGCTTTTAGCAAAAACTTTGGGATAGCTTAGCAGCAGATACATCAACAAATGTTGAAGCAGTACTAGCATGACCTATTAAGAGAACTAATTAATATTCTCAAGTAAGACACAGACATTTAAGAAAAGATATCCAGCAGTGTTTCCTCCATCATAAAGACACAGAAACAAGGTAAGCTTCGTACTTGAGTCCACAGTATGGGAAAGTTGCATATTAAAATAGGAATAGAATCTGAACAATGTGCCGACTTTTTAGAAGAAAAATAAGAGAAGAAACATAAACCAAAATTGAAAACACATACATGTTATAATGAGTCAAACGATACTAAAAGCAAAAGAACTAAATACAGAAAATAGTACTGCACAGAAGAAAACAATCACTTTACTATTTCTATAAGTCATCACCCCAACATATGTACACATTGTAATTTTAATATGTTGAGAAGATACAATATATATTTTATTCAATATTTAAAAAAATAAACTATAACCTCTTGAAGATTTGCACAGTTAAACACATTCCAGTTTGATAGCAAGCTACCAATCATCAGTATGTAAATTAGACTTTCTGCATATTATGTGCATACAACTACATACAGGATTTTTTTTAAAACAAGCTTAACCTGTGACTTAAATTTTTCAAAAAGAACAAATAAATTAACTGGTCTGAATTACAGCAATATTTTTTTTTCCAACTAAGACTTGGTTTTTGCTATGTAGAATACATGGATCTGGATCTTAAAAAGCTACTCTAGGTATAACCACAGTCATCCCAGTAGTTGTTTTTTTTTAAATCCTGTCACCTTGGTCATAATCATTTCTGTGATCTTCACACCATTAAATCAGAAGGATGCAAACATAGTTTAATACGTTGCACAATGAACTACTACTTAACACTTGAAAGCCCAAAGTCCCTAGTTATAAAACTACTCATGCAGTTTTCTGTATAATGGTCATAGTTTCTATTATTAAAAAAGACTGCTGAATTATATGGGAATCATATTAGTTCTCTAGAAAAATAAAGACATACAGCTAGGTCCCTTCTCACTTTTTCTACAGAACAAAGAAACTTTTTGAAGTTGTCTGTAATGGATGGCTTTCGAGCTCAAGAAGTCTAACCTACATTATACATATTATTCAAAATTATTCTGAATATTCAATAATTACAGTGAATCACTGGGAAACATTCCTGAGTTTTAGTAATATTGGAATTAAATTTGACATTAGCTTTGCTTTAATGAGTGCCTATACAAAGTAACTACTACTTAGTGTAATAGTAATAATTTAAAATGAGGATTACTTTAGCTACAATTCTTCTGACAAACTCCAGATTCAAATCAAAAGTCAGGGAAGAAAGACAAAAGAGAGTAGAAGAACTGGCAACTATCAACTAAACTTAAATTTTTCTTTAGCAGAATAATGGCACTTGGTAATCTGAACATTTTAACCTTTGACCCTTCTGAAAATAATGTATTATGTTTGAATCTCTTCAACCTACAATTAATTCAAAAGGTTACTTCAGGGAGGGAGGAATATAACTTATATCTGTTCCTTTCATTAACTGTCAACAGAATTCCAGGTCAAAGTACAGCAAAAATGTAAGAAGGCAAAACAACCCCCTTTTGCTTTTCATGTATACATTACTCTTCAAAACATGATGAACACTTTCTTTAGAATAAGAAATGCAATTTAAAGCAGTGATCTACAGCACAGATATCACGTATTGCTGACACACCACATGCATTCAAGATTAAATTCAACAGTATGCATTCCCAGATTAAAGTGGGGGAGATAATATCTTTAGCTCCCCCACACACACCCGCATTACATTAACTATATGAAATATGACTGCAATGGATTGATCAAAATATAGGCAGTGAATTGTTTCTTTTGGAAAGAGAAAGCTGCCAAAAAACCCCACCGCTTGAGAAATGATTTTAAGGAAAACTGATGCCTCAGTATTTCCAGCAGCCATTGCCTCTGTTCCTGGCATTTCCCGCTGGAGAACACTTGTCCTTTTTGAAGCTTCTGAGTCTGTTCAGTGACAAAATTTAGTCATTCCACCGCAAGCACCCTGAAAAACTCCCTCGCCTAAACTTCAATTGTTCTTGTAGGTTCCAAAGATTATCAACTTACAAAAGTAACTTTTAAAGGAGCATTGATGAGTAGTCATACTTGGGAAAGCCCATGTCCCATTTTCTCAATTTTGTTTTAAATGTATTTCATCTTTCAAATTTCTACCATGTAGAGAAACAACCCTGTTTCCTGGGTGGGGAAGACATGTAAACATGGCTCCATAGGCCTTAAAACTGCATTGCAACCTATGCTGTCTACTTACAGCCCATTCATTCTGAAGGAGCAATTTCCTGGTCACATATACATGTCTCGGTAGCTGAACATTAAGCTTGAGAGGGCAAGAGTGGATGGATGGAAGAGGAAGACTACTCTAATGTTCATGACAAAGTGCATTTCAACTGCCATCAGAAGCAATGACAATATTCCTCTCCCACAGAATTGATTGCACTAACTCAGAGGTCCAAAGTCCTACTAGAATCTCTGAGGCACTCTTGGTTCCAAGAGACAAAAAAAATCACAATTCATTAGTCTTTGCAGAACTTTAGACTGAGAAAACTAACCCGTTTATTATTTCTCAGGAAAGCCGAAGCTTTGTTTTGATAGGGATCATATTCTCCATTTCCTCCAATCTTCTCAAGACTCACAGTGTTGAAATGGGAACTGATCTGCCTATAATGGATTGCACATCACCCAAGGAGAACCAAAGGCTTGGAAAAGGCATAAAGTATATTTTATACTGTTTCACAATGACATTTATGGGAGAGGGGGCGAAAACATGAGGTTTTATTGCTGTTTCAGTACAAAATATAGTATAGTATCTAAATGAATCGAACAAGATCACCAAAGCCAGGATTTTCAAACGATAAAATGAAGATTGTAGATGTTGCTCAAAAAAGAATTGGACAAATGGAAAAAATATAGGAAGGTAAAAAAAAAAGTTAAACTTGGGATATTAGTTGCATATTGAAACTTGGGGATCGGGACTGCTTAGTCAGAGGAGCTCCTGGTGAGTGGACATCTTTACCATTTCCAGCTTGACTTAACCGGTCCTCTTGTAGACTAATGGTTGAAAAACGATTGGAGTTGCCAGCTGCTAAGTTAGTAACACCATCACTGCCAGTGCCAACATTGGAACCCATCTGACTACCATTCACATAGTCAAATGATTTACTGGAAGAAGCACTTGCAGTTCTGATCAGGCTTACACTGCTGGCTTTTGGTACCACCTGCCCAGCAGGCAAACTCAAATGTTTCTTTGTGGGAGTAATTTCAATTGCATCTGTACTGAGGTCAATTGACTGGTGCAGGTACTGCTTACGGGCAGATTCTCGAGGGCTGTCTGTGGATTTGGTAGCCAAGATGACCTCCTTATCCTTGGCCAAAAGCCCAGCAACTCCTTTCCTTAAGCTGCCCCTCTGAGATGTGGATGAAGGTTTGGTCCCAGGTGGCTGGCTGCTAAGTGATGCCCCAGAGGAAAACCCTTCATCAGCATCATTGAAGTTCACAGACTCTTCTCTTCCACTGACTCCTTCAGCATCTGAAAATACCAAAGATGAAATTACGATACTATGATTCAATTTTAAAAGTGGATAGGATTGCACACAGGTATTTTTAAGCAAAATTACATTGCAAACATTTTGGAGAAACTTAAAACTTCAAATTACTGTGTTTTTATTGTAACTGTTTTTATACTGCAGTCTGGAACCGAATGAATTTATTACACAATGCTTAAATGGATTAACTTTCTAAAAGATATGCCTAGGACTGTGTCCATAAGAATAACCTTTCTCAAAAAGTCATAAACCATTCATGTTTTACTACATATCTACTACCGGTAATATGGTATGTAAATTATAATAATAAATTTGTATATGGCTATAATCCTAGCTGTACTTATTAATAAGTATATTAAATACTGAATAGAGAAATGTTACTTCTGAAGAATCTTTATGATTGTTTTTAATGAAAAAGCACATTCTTCCAGAAGTAAATTCTTATGGAAATCTTCCTGCCATTCCCAGTGCTAAAGATCAACCTAGAATGGCTGTGCTGGTACATAAAATTAAGTCAGAATTCATTTAAATAGAAAATAGTGGGTTGTTTGGCCACTTTTAGTTTGTTTGATTTCATTTTTTCCCACTCTAACTCAAATTGTACCTCTGCTTATTCTAAATGCCAAAGGGGCAGTTCTACTTCAATATTTGTAGGGGTTCTGTGAAATGGAGATTTTGATGCATGCAAGTATTCCTGAATGTCAGCATCTGAGTATTATTTTATATATATGTGTATTTAACAGCGGGTGCATGTGTCACTGTGAGGTTTTGTAAGAACGTTTTTGTGTATCAGAGTAGCACTGGATACAAGATGGGTGGCATATAAATTTAATAAATATACATATATATTTTTTATTTCTGGAGTTTCAAATACTGACCCATTATCATGGAATTAGCACAATGTGGAAGTATTATAAACAAGAGAACAGATTATTTACAAAACAGAAGCAAGACTCCATAGCTGATGCTGTGTCTGTAAAATATTATTTATTTTTAGCTAACCAAGTGCTTAACCAGCCTCTCAGATCATTCTCTCTTCCAATCAACTATTTGGACAACATTGTTCTAACTTAATACTGTTCTGTTTTGTACAGTAATCCTCAGCTTACAATTATCTGACATACATCATTTCTCCATTTCAAAAATCTCCTCTGCAAAGTAATCATATTGACAAAATGTAAATATGTAGAATTAAATCTGACAGCTGAGAGAATGCCCATTTTACAGACTGAAAGGATTTTTTTTCTATTTCCTCAGCATTGTTTATTCTTTTACTTCATCATTTTAACATTTCAAACATTAACACAACCGTGCCCTGTAAAATAAGAAGGCTCCTTAGATTTAAAAAAAAAAACCCCAACCCTGAGCCTTGTAAAATATTATGTTTAAAAAACAAGCCACTTTGCATATGGTATTCTTCACACAAAAAGTTAAAAAGCCATTTGAAATAAAAGAATGTCCTGAAAGCAAATGTGCCTTTTAGACTCTCTTTTATTTGACCACCATGCAAAGCTAAGTGAAAGTGCTTTTGACTGAGCAGCAGTAGCTGCTGCCTTTCCACCACCACCTCTCTTAACCCCTCCTTACTTTAATGGAGGGAACACAATACCCAGAGGTGTTTCCCAGTCAATTTCCATGGATACATCTCAAGCCTTACAATCAGTTTGCAAGGATAAAATGACATAAAGTGGAAGAAATATTGTTGTTTGTCAATGATGTTTGCAACAGTACTATTTAGTATAATTAATAAAATTATCCCTTCCGTTCGGAGAAAAGTCAGAGAGGTTCGGTGTAAATTTTCCGAATGCCACCACCATGCAGAGGCCAAGGCAACTCAGCAGTGCTTGAAAGTGAAAAAGGAGGAAAACAACATGCAAGGTAGGATCTCTCAAGCCATCAAGTATTCAGAAGTTCAATTTGAGCAATATACAGATTTACTAATGACTATAAATATACTCTTTTGACTTCAATAGGAACATAGTCATTTGGGGAAAAGCTTATTTTTCTCACAAAAAGTTCAAGTATATTCTGAACCAAAGTCTTTGTAGGCAATAAAGCTTGTCAGAGAAAGAACCAACATATAAACTCAAAAGGATAGTTCAACCATTTTTTTGAAATATTTTTTAAATCAATGCTAGCTCTGCCCTCAACAGGTACATGGTTCATTAATGCTCCCAACGTTATTATTCATATTCAAAGCTTCTCTTATATAATCAATGTAAGAGGAGTACATGCACATTAATCCTGTCAGCATTATGATTCTACTTTTTATTAATTTACAGAGAATATTTACATAAACTGACCCAAGCATGTTGCAAAAAAGACTGATTATTTATTATATACTTGGAATATTTAAAATCAAGGATAAATAAGGAAGTTCAAATGGAAACAATTTTATTATGATCATAGACCAGCATATGAAAGATAAGATTGTGTCATTTTGTTTACACAATTTTGAAAAGAAGCAATATTTATCAATTTCATGCAAAATCAGCAAGATCACCAAAAGAGAGTAATTTAACAAACTGTGATTTCCTTTTATGATTAAGAGAAGACCAATCTTTTCCTATCCCAAATCACCAAAAAAAAAAAAAAGGTTCACAAAAAGTATGATTTTTAAAATACTTTTTTGTGTAAGTTATGCTCACTTTATTTATTCTAGAAAACATTTAGGCAACACCATCTAATCTAAATATATCTAACATATTAAAGAAAGAAGTACTGTGGCATCGAAGCAACTCTTTTTGAAAAGAAGATTTGAGAATTTGTGGTGAGAATTTCTGTACCTTCTTCTGGGCATGCACATGCAACATGTAGTTAGTACAACAAAAATAAAACCAGTGGGAGAAAAGTTGTGGTTAGGGCTCATTTACTGGCCATGCTCAGTTTCACTCAGTTCTAGGAGTAAATTCTGAATTTCATGCTTCCATAGTTTTCCAATAATGCCTCTCCTCTTCAGACACCGTGAACTCTCTGATTGCACATGATGGATTCAGATGCAATAAATAAGGAATCCTAATTCTAACACTAACTCTAAAGGGTTTGTTTGTTTGCTTGCTTGCTTGTTTGTTTTGCTATTTAGCTTGTCAGGCGCAAGAAATCAGGAGCCAAGACAGTTCAAATGAATACAGGTTTAATGCATGCTTTCTACAAGACTCTGAACTACTAACAGTCAAAGGAAAATTGGCAGTAGATAAAGAGTCAATGGAACTCAAGGTGGGCTGGACTTAGATCTCTTGTGGGCCCGAAGGGACTCGAGATTGATGATGACGTGCTTGACCCCTCCCTCGGGCTCAGCTTGGTCATCTCCTACATAGCTTTCCTTGGAGCAACTGTGAATCATGTACAGCACATAATTTGCAAATGTTATTAAAGTCTTAAAATATCAGCAATGCCAAAAAGACTACACTAAAGACAGAAAAGAAGCACTATAGAAATAAATTAGGGAGATATGCAGATTAGCAAAGTATAAATTTATAACTATAACTTAGAATGCATTGCTATCTGAATACTTCTGCACCAGCACCAAGGGGACAGTAGGTTAAGGACGTGCACCGAGTAAAATGAGAATCTCTTAGTAAAGAGTAAAGAGTTAACATGAAGAATACCACTATACAGGGCTATAAGATTTTTGTCTCTCTTCAAGTTTTTACTGCCTACTTTGAGACATAATCCTATAAATAGCACAATGGCAATTTAATTCCACTTCAATCCACTGAACAGGTGATTAAACCATTCATTGAACCGGAGGTTTGGTATATAAAATAGTAAGAGAAATGCTTCCCCCCGCTTCTAATACTAACTTACAGTTAAAGTATTATTTTATATGCTGTAAAGCATTCCAGGTGGTGAAAACAGCATCAATATTTTTACTTGTATATATACATTTGTATATATACAAATATATTATTTATTGTATATATACATTTGTATATCTACAAATGTATATATGTATACATTTAGCAGACTTAACATGCTCACTAGCAGGGTGTTCCAGGATGCAATAGAATGCGTGGATGACCTTGGAGGATGAGAGAAAGAGATTGCCGATGAAACTATCAAACAAGAGGTGCTTAACTGTCAGAGGAAGAAACTTAGGAAGACCTGCCCTAATTGATCAGAGGGTTAAAAGTAGCAGCGGAAAGTCTATACATTCAGACTTGCAAGATTCTATTAAAGTAGTCTTAAAATAAAGTAGATTTTGCTTATCTAGTCAGGTTTCCTGTCTGGTTTACCCAGAAGGGCTGACATCAATCTTGCAAATCTGAAGGTACTCAGGTACTGCCTCTCCCAAGTTTTTTTCTCTGACCATTAAGCGCCTGCGGTCTCCTCCCTCTCTTGTCTGATCGTTCTCTAAGCAGAACCTTTCCCTGATCCCCCCAAGATCATCCACACAACGTGATCCCAAAGTTATCAGGTTATTTTAACCATGCTAAGCTAGATATTAAACAGACAGTCAAAGTCCAAACTGTTAGAATAAATAGCTCCAGGCCTAAAGCTAGGCATAAAGGGATATGTGCAGAAAGAAGGAAAGAGAAGAAGGTATACCTGTGGTCAATGGAACATACTCTAAAGCAAAAGGGAATTCTGCTTGGGAAGAAAGAGCCAGGATCCTCCCCAAGCAATGGCTTTACTGACTTATGCCACCTTATCTCTGTCCTACCCTCTTTTGTGGCTGATGTCAAGTTGGGCTCCGGTGAGCCATGCTCAGGGGTCCTGAGCATCAGTACGTCCCCCTCTTGCTTGCGTTTGATCCCTAGATCTGTGGAGCCGTGCAGGATCGGAGATCCGGGAATGCTCATGTCAGCATCATTTGAGAAGTCAAAGCCATCTGGGATTCAACATATAATATTTTAGTGTCTTTCTACTCTTTCCCTAATCATTACAACCCAGGCAGGGAAATGAAGGTGTACACGGAATACAGAAAACCACACCTGCATTTTTCTCAAGGAAAGTTGAACAGCATCATAAAATTAAGTGGATATGATGTGCCGTGTGCAAGAAGACATAAATGCAACACTTCTGCAGTGAGGCTGTACATGATGAAGGATTTGTAAAAATAGGATTAACTGGTTTTATTATGAAGAATTCAGAATGAAAACAAAAAACAGAGAATCAACAAGTACTGTACATAAATATTTAACAAGGAATTTAAAGTTTAATAAAAGTTCAAATTTTATGTTTTGTAGTCTACTATATATATTTACCTATATAATTGGTAAAAAAAATAATCAAACCATACCCACCCATCATAACAGAAATTGGTATGTTTCCAATTTAACATTTGCTTTTCTTTTTGCTGGCAGGGGTGAGTTTAAAAGATTTGAAGTTGCTCCCTATGAAAACTAAAAGATTCTTAAATTATCCCCACACAAAATACTTGAGATTTATTGTTAGGTTTGCAGAGTACAGGTCCTGAAAATATGAGTACGAATTAATATTAAAGTACCAATTACCATTTTATCAATGAAAAAAACAAAGTTAACATTTTCAATATTGTCTAGCTTTTGTTGGTATTTTGGAATTTTATACATACACACACACCCTCTATACCATTATTTTTTTTAAAAAAAACAGCAACACACTTCCCCAAAAGTCAGATATAGATTATAAATTATGAAAGAGTTTGAAAAAGAACAAAAGTCTAATTTTTTTCAAGATACTATGTAGCTGGATCTGCCCACAAATTGCAGATACAGTCACACCATCAAAATAATTACCTTCCAACGATTTTTTAAAAAGCAGAAAGATCCAACCCACTGAAAGTAGAAAGTAATTACAAAATTTTTAAAGTGCCATTCAATTTCCATACCATGATATACCACTTAAATCACTTAAGTTTTTCTAGATTTCCCAAAATATAAAATAGGAAGAATTCTTATTTCATTATAGTATGCAGTCACGATTACACATTTGTACATATACATAGATAATTATTTTCTGTATGTCTATATACCTGAAACGAATGATCAAACTCAGGCTCAGAAGCTAGCATTTGCCAGTGGAGGGGAAGGATACCATATTACAATTTTCACTTTACATTATAAAGACTTACCTTCTCTTCTCCAGCGATGTCGGCGGATTGAAGCTGTTGTAATAGCTGTCCGAGAAATTCTTGGCACTGTTGGAGTAACCTCTACTTTCAATACCTTCTGTCCTCCTTGTGATGCATCAGGAGCATCAAAAGGTAATGAATTCTTCATTGCATTTGCAACCTATTACAACAGTAAAATGCTGTGTAAGTGTCAGCGACAAAAGATCAGGTCCACACGTGAAGGTCCAGTGAAACTGATTTATTGCTGCTCCTGCCTATGCACAGGAATATTTTCAGCTAAGGGTTAGCACCTGCTAGGAGTTAGATAAGGTCAACAGAATTCAAAGGGGGTTGGACTTAGCTCACTTGTGGCTACGTAGAGATTCTAGGCTGAACCCTCTTTGAACTCCACCCCCAGGTTCTTCTACTCCTTCTGCTACAGTAAGTTGGCAATCAAAAAAGAAATTAAAGGAAGACTAGAGAAAAAACTGTGATAACCAAATTTTAGGATTTATATTAAATAACTACAACCTTTGTAGTTATTTAACATAAATCTTTGCATGTTTTAAGTTTTGCAGTTCCATGTCAGGATATGTACTCCCTTCTATCTTCTGCCGGATGTGTGTTCCTTTTGTCAAATTTTACTTATAGAGTTGACAAATACTGTACTGTATTAATTTTGCTATAACATATTTAACTAACCCTTCTGCTACTGTAAAACTCTAGATGAGGATATGTATGTAAAGCCACTATCAAAGTCTCCTTTGATTGTACTTTCAGTATTACAACTGCCGAAAATCAATAGTATAGTTTTCTCACTATTTGGGAAAATCATAGTGTCCCACAACTCAAGGATTAGACATGGAGAAGCTGGCCTTCCACTTCCCGACTTCCTTTACATGCACCTTTCTTGCTGCCAATCATGATTTGTTAACCTCGCAACAGGATATTATTTCTTTACTCTTCCATTTCCATCAGTCAAATCAGATGAGTAGAAAAATCTTAACTATGCTTTATCTAGAGAAGCTAACTCAAAAAACAATTTTATACCAGTTCTAGCACAAATGATCATAAAAGTTTCTTCTTTTCAGTGGTTAAAAGCACTTCTTAGCTCCATGCTGGGTGGTAATACTACTGTATGAACTGCAATGCTGTTTCCAGGAGCATTAAGTGGGAAAGGCTTGTTTATAGAAACTGGCTATGCAAACCAACCACCCTTTGTCCATCATGATAAACTATGTAGGGTTCATTAAGAATGAAAGGGAATGCTTTTGATTTTCTGGGAGCCATATGAGGGAAGTGGGAGCTTTTCAGCTCCGGAGCATGCATACAACCTTAAAACCATGTGGAATTCTTTTCAGTCATATATGCTGTTTAAAATGTATGAAATTTGCTTTACTTAAAAAAAAAATCCAGAAGGCTGAAGGTCACTGACAGACACTCTTTGTTTTACAACTAAGGTTAAGATATAGACTGAATTATAAAGAGGCAACCACCTTACGTTTCTTTTTTAATAAAAAGGAGACCAAGAAAGGAAAGATTTTAAGTGAAACTGCAGAATAGAATGGAGAGAAGTACAGCAAACATGAACTTTTTAAAAAGTTGGAAAGAAAAAAATCATTATTATATTAATATTTAATATTAATTAATATTATTAATAATACAATTATTATATTATTACAATATGAGCAAATCAAAAAGGACTTTCCATCAGATTAGTGTTTGCCTCAGCTTTTTCAGTTTAGTAAAAAAAAATAAAAGCTGAATTCAAATGAATTCAATCTACCTTTGGTCCAGGGGTGTCAAACTCGCGTCGTCATGTTGTCGTCATGTGACGTAGTGTGACCTTTTTCCCCTTCGCTAAAATGGGGGGGAGGGCGCATGATGTATCTGACACACGGGCCGCGAGTTTGACACCCCTGCTTTAGGCTTTTTAATATATTACAGGAAGTTTATCAGCAGAATTTATTTTTTATTAAAAATCGATTTAGTAGAGCATTTAGTTATTTATTAAAGGAACATTAACAAAATAAGAATTCAAATTGTTGTCTTCAGAAGGATGCTATTATCTAGTCAGCAATAATTCATCAAACAAGCATTTAACCTAATCTAAAGGGAAGATAAAAAATGCAATCTCATTTGGCAAGGTGATTCCCTTGCAAAAAAACATAAACATTTAATTAAATCTGGGCAAAGCACACACACACATTTTTCCAAATTGTACGAAGTCCACACTCCTATGTTTTCCTTTCATGAAGTATGTTCAGGAACTTAACCTGTTTTTTATCTTACGAAGAACACTTCTTGGTAATACCAAGACAAATCTATTCCTCTACCCACCACCAATCTAGAAGAGAAAGATAAACTGAGGGTTCATGGAGAGGATGGTTACTGGGGCAAAGTGGCTTGCCAGGAGAAGACTTTAGCCCTTTCAGTGTCTCCTTAAACAGGCAGAAACCAATCTGCTGCGCATGATTGTGAGTAAAGAAAAACAAATGACATAGGAAAGTGGACATTTTCTATTTTCAGGATCTTGTTTATGTATCCAGTAAAAGGCCAGTGACCTACATTCATAAAAGCTGGAGGGGAAAAGGAAGATTATGCCACTTCTCAAAATAATTATCATGCTGTTCAAGTTCAGAGAGAGGCCCAATTCAAATTGTACCACAGTTACTAGACTGTTAGCATCTAGCCATATGCTTGTCAAATAATTATGTAAAAGTCTTCCCAACAGACATGCAAAATGCAGATAAGCAAGCATACAGGTAATCCTCAACTTACAATCACAATTCAGCCCAAAATTTCTGCTGCTAAGCGAGACAGTTGTTAAGTGAGTTCTGCCCCATTTTACAACCTTTCTTGCCCCAGTTGTTAAGTGAATCACTGTAGTTGTTAAGTTAGTAACATGGTTGTTAAGTGAATTGGTTTCCCCATTGACTTTGCTTGTCAGAAGGTCGCAAAAGGGGATCACATGATCTTGGGACACAGCAACGGTCATAAATATGAAGCAGTTGCCAAGCATCCGAATTTTGATCATGTGATCATGAGGATGCTGCAACGGTTGTGTGAAAAATGGTCATAAGTCACTTTTTTCAGTGCCATTGACTTCAAACGGTCCTAAACTAATGGTTGTTAAGTTAAGGACTACTGTATACATGAACAACACACAAATGTACATCTGCATGGTTCACAAAAGAGCACTTTCAATAAGCACACTGCAAGTAGCAGTCAAACAATGATTGCAAGTAATATAACTCTAATTATTCCCCTGTTAACCAATATTCTGCTACTCTTTGCTTTATAAGAGACTGAGGAACTCTGGACTGTAGCCAAATGGATGAAATCAAAGTGTACAATTTATCACGAGATTTTGTTACAATGTGCACAAACTATTCTCCTTTGGAAGATTTTAGAATATTACATAACTCATTCAAAGGTACAGTATCTATTAATATTACAATTATATGCACAATTTAAATCTCATGAACAGATTACAGCCTATCTCCTTACCAGCAGTGGCTGAGAATAGAGTTCAAGCTGAGCTCGATATATTATATCATCCAGGGCTTCCTGACCAAGTTCCCATTGTCCATTGTAGCTATATATGGATGCAAAGGAAATAACAGAGTGCATTATTTTTGTGATCTTGAGCTTTCCCCCATCAGTTAACTTCCAAATATGCCCTTTTCTGCTGTTTTGGTTTTGCTAGTGCTAGCTGTAAGATCTTACGTAAATAGCTGACTCATGGGTACAATTCTTCCTTGCTCTATCTGTACATTTCAGTCAGGATAATTTCATTACTAACATTTTTGACATAGCAGACAAAGAGATGTTAATAATAATTGAGCCACCTCACTGATTCACCCATCCCCTGGACTCCCCAGTTCTGCAGGCATAACCAGATCTTAAGGGACTTTCAAAAGTTCAGAAATGATATGGCCAACGTCACCTCAGGGGGAGAAGATTCCACAACATGGACATACAACAAAAATGGCCTGATTCCTAGGGCCTACCAAATGCAGCTCCCTAGCCTAGATGACGGAACTCATAACATGCCATGGTGGCGCAGTGGTTAGAATGCAGTATTGCAAGCTAATTCTGCTGACTGCCAGTAGTTTGGTAGTTCGAGTCTCACCGGGTCAAGGTTGACTCAGCCTTCCATCCTTCCAAAGTCAGGAAAATGAGGATCCAGATTTTTGGGGACAATATGCTGACTCTAAAACTGCTTAGAGAGGACTGTAAAGCACTGTGAAGTCTAAGTGCTATTGCTATTGCTATTGCTATTGCTATGCCCTCTCTGTCGGATCTGGTGAGATGGTAAATGAAACTGGGGAGAGGCTCAAATACCCATGCCATGAAAGGCTCTAAAGATCAACATCAGCACCTTGAATTGGACCTGGAAATAAACTGGTAACTAATGCAGCTTGTGAAGCAGAGATATAATGTGTGTTCACTGCATTTTGAACCAACTGAAGTTTCTGGATACTCTTCAAGGGCAGCACATTACAGTAGTTCAACTGTGAGATGGCCAGGACAGGAATGACCATTAGTAGGACCCCTCAATCTAGGAAAGGTGCAACTGGTAATAATCAAGTAGAAGCTTTCCAGAGTTAAAAGTCAACTTCATAGCAAATGTAAGTTACTATTTTTCACAGCAGAACATAGCACAAATATTTTAATCAAAAAGAAAAACATGAAAAACATGTTATTAAGTACTCTGCTAGAGGGTTACTCAGGTGGTTTCCTTCCATTCACTGCTGTTTTTTAAACCAGACAAAATATATGTATACTCATTTGTATTTAGGCCAATGAAATATGGTATTTTCAAACAGAAAAGCAGAAAAATTGCCTGATAGAAGTCCACTGTCCACTGTTAATATTTTAATAAGCATTTATTTTACATTTTATTCCTGCAAAAATATGAATAATTTGCTCAAAAACAAAGAACAGTTACTTATCCAAAATTTAGATACATACACAGCGTAATAGATTCCAGTGAGTAACTGAACCATGAAGTCAGGATCCAATACTACTCTGCAGCCATCTTCCTTCCAGCATTTTTCATTTTGTCGTGGAAATCCACTCACACAGAGCCTGCAAAACATAAAAGCATTTCTAAAAATTAAATCTTTATCTGTTGAGTAAACACATTTTCTTATTTTTAATTTTGTATACAAAACTCTAAACTACAAACCAAGGTATTTCAATAATAATATTCATTTTTAGTTTATTTATGTGTTTTTATAGTCCTGGGTAGTATATACTGTTGTGAGAAAACTACTCACTTAAATTAGAAACCAAATTATTTCTGATGCAACAAAGTACAGGTAACCCTTGTTTAGCAACCATTCACTGTTAGATGGTGGCTTACAACCGGTTCTCATCTGACAACCAATGCAGCATCCCCACAGTCAGGTGATCAAAATTTGGGTGCTTGGCAAGTGGCATATATTTATGATGGCTGCAGCATCCCGGGATCACATAATTGCTTTTTGCAATCTTTCCAGCCAGCTTCTGATAAGCAAAGTCAATGGGAAAAGCCGAATTCACTTAATGACTGCATGATTCACTTAACAACTGCAGTAATTTGCTTAACAACTGTGGCAAAATAGTTCGTAAAATTGAGCACAATTCAACAACAACCTTGTTTAACAACAGAAATTCTGGTCTCAATTGTGGTTGTTAAGTCGAGAACTACCTGCAAATGTTTTAATATATTTAATTCTGTAATATCTACATAAATAAACACTTAATTAAGACATGCTTCTAAAACAATCCTTTCTCTACATAAAACCACAATGAAAGATGGTTACAATATAATGGGATGATAGCAATAGCATTTAGATATATACCGCTTCACAGTGCTTTACAGCCCCCCCTCTTAAGAGTCAGCCTATTGCCCCAACAATCTGGGTCCTCATTTTACCGACCTCAGAAGGATGGAAGGCTGAGTCAACTTTAAGCCTGGTGAGATTCGAACTGCCAAATTGCAGGCAGCCGGCAGGCAGCAGAAGTAGCCTGCAGTACTGCATTCTAGTAGAAAGTGACTATTACTATTCACAATATTTCCTATTTTGCCTGAAAACATCCTACCATCACAAACTATTCTATTCCCACTGAAATCTCTCAGCAATTATTTCTGGAGTTCAGTAGTAGCCTCAATCAAATTACATCTAATCATACTTATGGAAAGTATCCAAGTAACAACCGTCAATGTCCACCTAACATTTAACTGCAGCAAAAAAACAAAAAAACAAAACTGAAATCCAGCCAACGCCAAGATCAAGAATATCCTTTTAAAAATAAAGAAATTAAAGTTTGGCCACCAATAGGATTCTAAAGGGAGAAGAGCTGTAAGAATGCACACTTTGGACTCAAACATCAATTCTCCTTTGAAAAGATTTTCAGCACCATGGCACTAAAGTGTCTTTTTCTTCTAAGGCTATTCCACCTGTAACCCAACCCTTATTGGATTTTTAGGATGGATGCATTAAAGGCATGGATCCAGTATATGGTTGGCACAGATATTGCAGAACTAGAAGATAATTATTGATTCATCTTAGTGGGAAAAGATGTATGAAAAGTGAAATGAAAGAACAAATAAACTAATAACAATAAAGACATGAGTTTATAGGCCCTTTTCATATTGCTTTTGTTCTTGTCATAAATTTATCTAGATCCTTTAAAGTAGTGGTCCCTAACCTTTTTGGCTCCATGGACCGCCAGTGGCGGGGATGGTTTTGTGCATGCAACCTAATCCCACAATTGCGCAAATAAAACGTTGCACGTTTGCCCACTGCTTGAGTGGCCCAGTTCTCAACGGGCCATGGACCGGTAGTAATCTGTGGCCTGGGGGTTGGAGAGCCCTGCTTTAGAGGTAGGCTTAGTAAGCACACTACATATTAGCTATTTCTATTGCTAACCAGGTTAAAAAGAAAAAAAGGGATACTCCGTAAGATCTGTTTTGGATAATCTTCATTAAAACTGGGTTTTCAGAATGGGACTTGGACTTTTCTCCAGTTTATCTTAATTCATCTTAGCATCACATAGAAAAAAATTACAATGAAAGATATATAGAACAATATACATGGTTCAATCCCCATAAGAAAAGTTGGTTCCATGGTTCAATCCCTCCCTAGTGGAAGATTAACTGATGAAACCTGCATCTTGATGTTGAAGTATAAACTCTATCTTGTACATATGTATCTTCAATGTTGTGGCACTAATACAAAAGGACACAACTTGCATCATGATCATCATGATCCATGTTTTGTCATTTGGGATCATCCTGTTTTGAAAAGTATGTTTTATATGTTACCCTCCACTACTACATCTCATTAACCATATTTCACTGTACACCTGCAACCAGCCTGAAACTCCAAGTTACAAACATATGTATCTCTTGAATGACTCCCATAAAACCCAGCTCTGTTCCACACATATGAGAAGCCATGATCCTTTTTTCTTCTTCCAGTAAATTAGGAGAATTTATTTTTTTCTTTATCTAATTTAATGGAGACAATGTGAAGAATCTAAGTTTCTACATCTGTAATAAAACAAGTAATTACATTTACATATTCTAATAAAAAAAGCAGGGACAAATTATGACAAATAATCAATATTCAAATATTGTCTCACATGTATGTAAAACCCATAACTTTTTCTTTTTATATCATTTAAAAAACCCTATGAAAAACATTCCCCTCAACCATACCAAGTGCATCATTCTTACCTAGAACCCATCTTGCAAAGCGACTGATAGGAAGAGGCAGGCATATATACAATAGCAGAATTATAACACAGCATAAGAAAGCTCAGCACTTCAAACCTAGACAGACAAAGTGGAACAGATTGAAATAGTTAATATTCTATTGCAAAACCATTCTGTTGAAAGGTTTAAGAAAAATAACAAAATAGTTCTATTTTGAGTTCACTTTGTTTAGATTTGTAGTCTTGGAAGATACAATAGCACAATTAAATATCCAACCACAAATAATATTTTCAAATAAGTAAGGCAGCAGGATGGAACCTGATCTCTGCTGAGAGTCATAGCAGACTTGGAAGACTGTCAAGGTGTCTGCTCCAGATGTGCCAAATAAATGTCAGCATTGGGAACTGGCAAACAAACATCTGAGGCTGACTCTGCCAGCAGTCATCTGGAACAGCTGTGTAACAATTAGAAAATGAGGAGTCCAAGTTACACAAGAGTGATCACTAGGTAGCAAACCTCTGTTGGGAGCAACAATTTCAACCTGGGCTCCTTTACTTATGCCTCAAAACCCTTGCTTTCTGAAATGCTAATACTTTGACTTCAGACCTTCCCTGTGAACAAAGCAGAGAGTGATTTGCTTTCCAACTCGCTATCTGGGAGTTGGAATGATTGCAGGCAAGCTTTTTTGTGCTTGTGGACTTTGCTAGTAAGTGTGCTCCCAAGTATGCTGACTGCCATGCTGGTAAATTTCCAATTTCATGAAGTAAACTACTGAGACCTAATTTCTATTGGTTTGTTTGGTCTAGAATAGGTGGTCTAGAATATAAATCCTGACACTTCCTTACTCACTCATATCAATCATGCTTGTCAAACCCCAAAATATCAGGATTACAACTAATAACTATTTTTAAAAATCAATAATTCTGATCTGGGTATTTAATCAGTCATTTAGTCTCTTAGAGTTAGCAAACTGTACACAAGACACCTGAAGTTGAAGTTGTTGGACTGGTTGATCCAGAAGTAGGCTTTGGCTGATGAACAAGCAGGATTTAGTCTAGGATAGGACAATCCACATTCAGTCACTGTATACGGTTATAGCACTTAATGGAAAGATAATGAGGTCAGCCAAGAGAGGCCCTATATACTGTCTTTCTCCATTTGATTCAATCTCTGGGGATAGACTTTGGGTGAACCCAACAACCTTTTCCACTGATCAAAGATTACTGCTTCTGATTATGAAATGACATGAAAACATTAATGCAAGTCAGATGCACTTCAGTGGTCTCTTGGCGTCAAAAAGGAAGGAAGCACAGCTGTATACTTCTCCACTGAATTTCCTATGCCCAAAGTGGGTATAATTTAATCTCAGTTCTCTTATGTTGATGAAATAGCTATTTTCTCCACAACTCAAGTGGTAGATGCATGTCCCTCATGGTATTTGATGGAGAAGAAAGAATTACCATCACTTACTCTAAGACAGAGGTCTTCAAACTTGGCAACTTTAAGACTTGTGGACTTCAACTCCCAGAATTCTCCAGCCAGCATAGCTCGCTGGAGAATTCTGGGAGTTGAAGTCCACAAGTCTTAAAGTTGCCCAGTTTGGGGACCCCTGCTCTAAGACAAAAAAAAATATTGGATTACTTTCTCTCAGCTTGGAAGTAAAATACTGAGGAAGACCAGAGAGAGCATAACCTCACCGGGTGTTTTTTTTAAATCTAAACTCATTACGGCCAATACAAAATTGAAATGGTGTGCCTTTCATATCAATCTTCAAAGTGATTAGGCAGTTTTCCTTTCAGTTATGGAGCTGGCCCAGATGGTAGACCATGTTTCAGCTTACAGCTCTTACTCTCAAGATGTTTTCCTAATGTCTAATCTGTATTTACATCCTGAAAGTTTCATGCTATTAGTTATAGTTTTATCTTCTGGAACAACTGAGAACAAGTCCAAACTCTGTACAATCAACCCTTCAGATATTTGAAGACAGCTATCACATTTCTTCTCAACTTCTCTTCTGCAAACTAAACATGAACCTAGGTCTTTTAACTGTTCTTCTAAGGACTTGGTTTTCAATTCTTTCACCTTCTTGGCAGTTCTTCTCTGGACATGCTCCAGTTTAATCAACGTCCTTTTTAAACTGGGATGTGCAGAAGTGAACATTCAAATGATTCTGATTAAAGAGCTTTTTCTTTGGGTTGATTTAATTCTCTACTTTCTGTGGTAATACAGGGGGGGGGGGAATCCTTAGTACAAAGCATACTATGCCCCTGTCAAATGTGGGATATTGAGTTCATTACTAACATTTAATTACCCTGCCCTTTTTACATTGTTTGGTGCACAAACGTAATAATCCCCCCATTATATAAATTGTTCTGACTGATGTGCTTTCAAGAGAAAACTTGCTTTTATTTAGCTGATGTGCCTCCTGAAGTATTTAGGATGGCATTCAGATTCTTGCAACTGCTAGTGCTATCAGGAGATTAATGGTTTAGAGTTCTCTGGTACTACATATGAAATGTCCTATATTTTTAACTCTTCAGCTTATCTTTTGTTGATTTATTTTACTTCATTATCTCTTTACTTCTCTGTCCTGCCTTACCATTCACAATCCATATTTTTCTGTTATCTGTCTCTAGCCATAACTAAAATTGCAAAAAGTATTAAAGTAAAAACACGAATAGTCTCCAATTCCTTTATACAAATACAAACAAAAATAATACAATTCAAGTTGTTAATGAATTCACAATTATGTACAAAAACAGAAACCTTAGTTTAGCAAGAACATGACTATTTCAAAAGTGCCGATAGCTCCAGATTATTAAAGAGTCTTCAAAACTTATATAAGGCACCCATTAGAATCTACCTAACAGACAAATCTAATATTTTCTGCTCTATTCAATTATCTCACATTTCAAAGTCAAGGAGCATTTTTCTTTTAAGATATTTGGACTGTTATGGTAAGATCTACTACATCACTTGCTTACCTGTTTTGTGCAGTGAATGTTTCTCTTTGAGGGTGAAGGTCACTATAAACTACTCTGATGAGGTCATGCTGACACAGGGCCCCTTCAGTCAAAGCCATGGATCCAATTGTAGATGGCTTAGGAATTATAAAATGATGACATTATTATTTAGGGATAATTTCAAGATCCCACAAATAAAGTCTAACAAGAAGGAAGGTCTAATTATTATACGAAGTTTAGAAACTCCAATTTAATATCATCAGATGACAGCTTTCTTTTAGAAACAACTGTTACACTCAACCTACTTTCTAATGAGAAGTCTAGGAATATGATTGTATTCTTACCTCATGGTAAATTGAAGGTTTTGATAAGGAAGGGATAGTAAAAGATAAAATTTTATTATTCCCATCTTTGTCAGCAATTTCCTATAATATAAAAACATTTGGAAAGATAATTATGTCATTTTAATGCCAGCAAAATAAACATCCATGAAGTAAAAGAATAATTTTTTAATGGAAGATGAAGACTTCGTTTTAGCAACATGCCAGGCTATAATTTGTAGAGCAGAGGACTTTCCACAACTTCATTGGCAAGAACCTTTTTGCTTTTGCTCAAAAGTCTTGCAAACTCTGTATTATTCCATTTATTCAAGCACTTTATTTTGTCTTTATATTTTAAAAAAATAAATAAGGTGACTTACAGGAAACGATAACATTTAAATCACATACAAAAATTGGTAAGTTAACAGGCAAAGTAATATTCTTTGGAAACTCATCAGAACCACCAGTCTGGCAATCCAAACAATTGTCAGAAAAGAGAACTGTCCATGAGATATTAAAAATTATCACAGAGAGACAAATAGGCCTTGCTGAAGAAGACATCATGCAAAGGCCTGGGATTTTTCAGGCAATAATGCTCATAAGGAACATTCTGTTTTATTTATTCCTGAGAAGTCTGAAGCCTAGCCAATCATCTTCCTGCTTTGCTTAATGCTGAAAATCAACAAGAAATTATACTCTGTCTTTTGTAGGCTGCTGTCAAATAGTTACTATGTGATTTTAGAGGATTCTTTACTATGGCCTATGGCCTGTCCACCAGTGGTGAAATCTAAATTTTTTCCCTACCGGTTCTGTGGGCGTGGCTTGGTGGTCATGTGACCGGGTGGGCGTGGCCAACTTGTAAAATGTGGTGAAACTCACTTAATAATGCTCTTGCTTACCAACCCAAATTTTGGGCTCAC
>QLTV01002419.1:3973848-3984846 GCA_003457575.1 Thermophis baileyi | reverse complement strand
GCATACACACACACACACACACACACACACACACACACACACACACACACATTTATGACCAGTTACAACATCCCACACAGTCATGTGACTGAGGTTTTCTATGTTTTTTGCCAGTTTCCAACAATTCCTTCTGGTTTCCGGTTAAAAATGCCCATTGGGGAAAATGGACTTGTTTAACAACCAGTGTTCGCTTAATGACCACAAGGTTCACTTAACGACCATGGTGTTTGCCTAACCCAGGTGTCACTGTAGCATAAGTATATAAAGTATATACGCAGATCTACTCTTGTGTGTCTTTCTTCCTGATTTTAATCTAGGATGTAGATATAGCACACACACAAACACACAATTTTATTGATCAGATTAGAACCAGAATACTGTAATTAGGCCATTGTAGATATTATCTGAAAGTCTTTATAAGAGAGAAGAATGGCAAGGAAACAGCACATAATATGCGCACACGAATTAGGAGTTGGTATAAAACTGGCTAAAACGATGAAGCACAGTACAAAGCAGGTACTAATTATGCCTCTGAGCTCATTTAATGGTCTTCAGGCCTCAGCTGCAATTATTTCACTTGCAATTTGGAGGTATGGAGGGGATAATAAGATGAATTTTTAGGGTAGTTGTGAAAAATTCAGGAAGATCAGGCATGTGATGTGCATTGAATAGCTGAAAGGTGATAAAAATCTTTTCTGCCACTCAGAGAATAAGAGCCAGAGACATTGAGCTACGTCAGAAGCTACTGTTCGAATCTGTCCTGCCATCAACTCTAAATAAATCATAAATCTAGTTCAGTGCCTGTGTTTCTGTCTGCAGCCTTAAACACTCAAAGAGCCATTTTTTTATTTTCTTTTAAACAGGTATCTCTCTCTCTCTCTGTCTTTCCCTTTCTTTCTCCCTATCTCTCTCTCTTTCTCCTCTCTCTCTCTCTCTCATCTTTCTCTCTCTCATCTCCTCTCACTCATCTCTTTCATCTCTCTTTTTCTTTCTCCCCCTCTCTCTCTTTCTCATCTCTCTCCCTCTCATATCTTTCTCCCTCTTTCTCTCTCGTTTCTCTCTTTCCGCTCTCTCATTCTCTCCCTCCATCATTTTTTCATTTCTTTCTCTTTCTCTCTTTTCCTCCCCTTTCCTCTCTCTCATCTCTTTCGCGTGCGCACACATACACACAAGCGGATACCCTCCTGCACCGGGATCACGATGGCGGCGGGGACAGCGGCTACTCCTCTCGTTGCCGCCACTGCGCAGTGAGGTGAGTAGCCGGCTGTGCTGCGCAGGAGAGGCAATGACCCTTCCCAAATTCCCATAGCAAAGAATACATTTTTAAAAAGCATAAGTGTGGCAGGCCAAAGACTCAGACTACAATGGCTTCGGCCTGACAGCGGAGCTCTTCCCTCTCTACATCCGGCAGCTACGGCGGCTGCTCCTCCCCGTTACCCTCCTTCCTGAGCCGACATGAAGGGGTGTCAGCTGACGCCGAGCTGCCCACGAAGGAGGCAGAATCGCAAAAAGCAGCCAGTTGCGCCAGTGCAGAGAAAATGTTGGGGCACTTCAGCTGCTCGGCTCTGCGGAGGCTTGCGCCTTCTCGGGGCGGAGAGCAGGTTGCGTGAGGAGGGAGAGGGAGAAGGGGGCAATGGCGGCCGCATTGAGGGGAGAGTGCCACACAGAAATGGGAGCACACAGAAACGCACGCCCCCCCGGCAGCCACACCAAACAAACACAGCTCCATTTATGGTTCTAGCAAGACGGACTGACTCCCCAACCGAGCCTCAAAACAACAATGCGGGGAGAGGCGTGGCTTCAGAAGGCAGCTGCAAGCGGCACCTCGGGCGCTTCTCCAAGACACCGTTGTCGCGCCGCTCACGGGCAGTTCAGCATGGCAGAGCTCTCCGCCCGCTTGGCTGGCTGTCAATCATTCTCCCCTCCCAGCCACTCACTCACCCACCCACCCATCCACCTCGCGGCAGGGCAGGCGGGTGGGCTGGAACTCCCGCGCGCTCATGGGAGAGAAGATTGAGGGCAAAAGGAAAAGAAAGGAGGTGGGGGAGAGAGAGAGAGAGAGGGAAGAGAAATCTACTTTAAGGAGTTGAAAGGAAAGAAGGACCTTTAGGGGTGGAGGGGGATTCCAATGCAACCCCCCCATCTTCGCCGGCGGGAAGCGACTCCGCGGGCCGAGTTCCCAGAGTGGCGCCGGTGGTCGGCTGGGCTGATCCGCAAAGAAAGCAGGCAGATGGCTGGATGGGAAGCCAGTGGGCTGCTTTGGAGCCCCAAGCCCTGTGGAGCTGGCACAGGAGGCACGCGGGCCCGGGTGGAAGGCAGTCTTTTCTGCAGCATCCCCCTCCCCTCTTTGGATCGCCCTGCAGAGGGGGGGCGCTCTGCCTTTGCAGAAACGGGGCGGGCGCATGTGCAGCAGCTCCGGGATGTCCGCTTGCCCTCCCGGAGCGCCACCACTGCCACCCCTCTCAGCGTCTGCGTTTCCACCAAGGACCGCCCACCCACCCACTGGCCGGCCGAGCTGGACGCCAAGGCAAGCGGGCGTGGGGGACCGCCAGGAAGGCCATGTGGAAGGCAGGCAAGCATGTCGGGGGTGTGGGCCATGGGGAATGAAGTAGGGAAGACAGGCTGGGACAGTGGGGGGGGCAGGGGCAGCTAGGTAGGCCGCGACTTCGCAGGCTTACCTGGCAGGCAGATCAGGGGCGCAGCGCTTCAGGCAGGCAAGCTGCAGAGCAGAGACTGGGTGGGGCAGGGTGAGCGAGCGGCGACCGGGGGACCGGTTCGGGGACGTGGCCAGCCAGCAGTCGCTACTGGTTCGGTGAACCAGGCCACATGTCCACTAACATTTTCTCCTGAGCCAGTCCAAGCCGGTAGCATTTCACCCCTGCTGTCCACCTTTTGAGTTGCATCGATTCAGAAGATCAGTACGTTTTCATTGTAGTCTTACTTACCAAGTTGTAAATTCCTAGAAGTAGGGCTTCGATGCAACCATTGCTCTGCCTATCTCTGCTGACAGTAAGACGCAAATAAACCCAGATGAGTTCTGGCAAGAACTGTAATGTGAATCTTTTGAGACGAACCTCAGAACTACGGTGAAGTTCAAAGAGTTGATGGCAGACAGGTTCCAGAAACTGGAGGAGACAAATAATGATTATTGTGGTTTATTCACTGATATCAATCAATGTTAACAATGGCACATTGCCAAAAGAATCATAGAGCTGGAAAGGATCATTTAGGACCGTGATGGTGAACCTATAGCACGCATGCCAGAGGTAGCACGCAGAGCCCTCTCTGCTGGCACGCGCGCCGTCGCCCCAGGTCAGATCTCTGTGGCGTTTCTTTCGTGAGCTTCTGTTTCCCTGCAAACGACGAAACAGAAGCTCACGAAAGAAAAAGATCTTACCTCTTGCCGCGCTGCCGATGTTGGGATGCCCCGCCTCCCGCTGGCCAGCTAGTATTCGGGTCTCTGCTGCGCATGCGCACATGGCCACGCATGCATGCATGATTGCCCACGCATGCACGTTTGTACATGTTCGTGCATGGGTGCGTTCTTGCACACGCACGCACCTTTCCATTTGGGCATGCGTGCGCACGTGCAGTTTGGGCACTCAGTGCCTAAAAGGTTCGCCATCACTGGCCTAGTAGAACAGGCAATCTAGAGCCGAGGTGGCGCAGTGGTTAGAGTGCAGCACTGCAGGCTACTTCAGCTGACTGCTAGCTGCAGCTCGGCGGTTCAAATCTCACCGGCTCAAGGTTGACTCAGCCTTCCATCCTTCTGAGGTGGGTAAAATGAGGACCCAGATTGTTGGGGGCAATATGCTAACTCTGTAAACCGCTTAGAGAGGGCTGTAAAAGCACTATGAAGCGGTATATAAGTCTAAGTGCTATTGCTATTGCTAATCCCTACACTTTTGTCCCTACAGTTTTGTCAGAAAAGATTTTGACCCTTTGTTTATTACTTGTTAGCATTTTGTATTTTATCAAACAAATTATTTATTAAATTGTTTTTACCAGGTTATTTTATAAAATCACTTTAAAAAGCCCAATAAAAAAGGAAATAGATTGAAAACTAAGATCTACCAAGTCTTACAAGAAGCAAAAGTAAGTATTATCTCTGTAACTCAGTTCAGTAAATACACCTGAAATACATCTTTTCTAATACATCTATTTTTATTTCTGACTATACTTACATTGTGTTCCTTTCTTCCAACCTTATAGAGATTCTAACAGATTACATCACACACATTTATTTTCTTAACAAATACAATAAAACAGCAATACAACACTTAGTTCATTTTAAAAGCTAAAAGACATTTTAAAAGTCTGCTTTGAAAGTCACAAGTTCAAGAGAGTTTTAACATAGAAGTCCTGTCAATCATCCCACCAAAAAGCAATGGAACAAAGAGCAGATTGGCACAAGACTGTTGTAGAAAAGTTTAACTTGTTAGTAAAAGATTCCACACATGAACTCTTAAGAACTTGGCTCATGTAATTTTATAATTACATGTCTGCTCCAGGCAGCTTGGGTATTCCACCTCTTATATTTCTCACAGGAAGATAATGCTTTATGAAAAGAGACAGGCCAATGTGCCAATAGGATGTCTGGAATACTAAGGACACAGCGATGCCCACCCGGAAGAAACCCAGAAAGAAACAGCCTTGGAAATAGAAGAGCAAAAAAAGGCTAGACAAAAGCATCTCAGTCATTGCCAGATTGCCTTGGACATTCCCTATAGATGGTTAGGACTGTTGCAGGACCCACTGCTAAGAGCAAAAGGGGAGGCCCAGGACCTGAATCCTGCACATGACCTGGTCCAGTACCAGAAGCTCAATCAGGGCCACATATATCCATATGTGTGCATATGAATGGCAGCATAGAAATGAGACCCTCCCCTCTCCAGGTTGCACACAACATCGAAAGGATCATGCTTGACTCTTGAAAATCCTTGACCAAGAGAATTATAGTTCATTTTTCCAAGCATCATAAAAACATGCTTAGGAGGGGGAGGATGCATTTTGCCTTTTAAAATGTGCCAAAGGTCATGTGCATATTTTCCACGGCTATTCTGAAATAATATCCTTGCAGGTTCCATAATCTAATGACAAATTTCCATCCGATCACACAATTTTTCTAATCTTTCTTATTTTCAAACACCCCTTGGAAAGAATATTTAAACTCTTGGTTCATATTCTATTTAATCTCTTACAAACACAAAAATATATTCCTTTTAATAATCTTCCTATCAAGTTTCTTTCTTTTATCTTACCTTTCTCCCAGGAGCTCAAAATGGCATTCACAGCATTTCTGAGATAGCTTGGGTTGAGAGAGAGCAACTACTTAAGAAACATGCATTGAGTTTCCATGGCTTAGCATGGACTAGAAGCCTGGGACTTTCTGATCCTACTTCACCACCCTAAACTGTTTTTCCACGTAGGCTCTCTTTCAAATAACCAATTAAGAAACCAAAGATAATCATGCTTATTTATCCTGAACATACAAGTAAAGTCTTTGTTCCAGCCAGCAGTAAACTGGTAAATGTTTAACAACTAACTCTGATGACTCCATTGCCATTGTCATGCAGCTAGTTGTCAAAAGGCTGATCAGCATGCCAGCATTTGTAGCTCAGCTCTGCTCTCAACAATCCAGAAAGTTTAATAATCACCTCCAGCACAATAGTCCCATCTGCAACAAACTTTCTACAATGCAAAAACTTTAATATTTTACTAAAATGTTCAATATTTTACTTGAATAAATATCTTATTCAAGCAGCAAATCTGAGTGCAATTAAATATTTCAAATATATAGTGTTTAACTTGAAGACATTCTCCTGGTGAAGACAAATTAAATAGAACAACAGAGAATAGATGGAAGCAAACTGTTACTCACTAATTTGTCAAAGAAACAACACATAAGGAGTTCCTATATGAACTGTATTAATAGCAACAGCAATAGCAATAGCACTTAGACTTATATATTGCTTCACAGTGCTTTTACAGCCCTCTCTAAGCGGTTTACGGAGTCAGCATATTGCCCCAACAATCTGGGTCCTCATTTTACCCACCTCGGAAGGATGGAAGGCTGAGTCAACCTTGAGCCTGGTGAGATTCGATCTGCCAAACTGCTGGCAGCCGGTGATCAGCAGAAGTAGTCTGCAGTACTGCACTCTAACCACTGTGCCACTGCGGCTCTTGTACATATAATATACATATTGTTGCCCTTTTAACAGTGATTTGATTGTTTCATACCTCATTATTTGGATCTTGAATAACTTTATAAAGAGCTGGCACTAATATTTTCTTCCGATGAAGTGTTGCTGCATAATTGGAAATCTGCATTTCAGGTAATACCTAAAAGAAAAAACCAGAAGCAAGAACAACATGTTCCACATCAAAACTGGCTTGAATTTTCTTATCATGGTTCACTGAACAAGCTATAACCCTAAATCACATTGATGAGATACATACGTCACACTAAGCAATAAGCAAAAACAAACAATCCACATTTTGGCTTAGTGTTATTATGTACTCTGGATCACCACTGTAAGCTCAGAAAGAAAATATATCTATAAATCCTCAGCAAGCTATTGCAAAGGAAGAAGTGGGGGGGGGACAGTGATATCACACAAAATTTCTTCAGATTTAGCAGCCAAATATAGAAGTTATTAAAACATATTCATCTTTTAAAATTCTCACCTTGAATTCTGATAGCCATTCCTCTACCACACCACGTTCTGATCCAAGCATTTTCATAAGACTTCTATTTTTTTTATTACCTTTGAGGAGGAAAAATATTAAAAGGGAACGTTAGTGTCTCAATTATGTAATTTTATCTCTGAAAGTCCATATATTCATCATCCCATTGCCCAACATTTTAACTGGCATTACACTTTTAAATAGGGTTGGGGCAGAAAGGGGATAGCAAAAGAGGATCTGTATCAACAATGCAGTTCATAGTTAGTCTCTTTCCAAATACAAGTACCAAAAAAAGTTAGACCAAACTGAATTGTATCATGGAAAAAATGTGGTATCTTCTAATAATAAATCTAGCTATGGTATAATGGATTCATACAAAGGATGGTACAAAGTTTTCATAAATATAGTATCATTTGAATTCAAGAACCTTTATTTGCTGATGAGCAGTTATAAAACATCTACTAAATAAATAACGAGTATGAAAAATATACACGTAGAAAGTCTAGAAAAGAAATTAAACAATAAAAGAATGTTCTGTTTCAAGTGATAATATTGACTTCTCAAATCCATTGTTTATTTTATTTTTATACTTAACTACCAGTCAATCCAATATTTAATTTGAACCAAATTATAAAGTTTTGCGATTATGCTATGTAAGTGTTCTGAGTTTTTGCAGAAGTAAATGTTAGGTAAGCTTACCCTTAGAATGAGTCTAAAATATTAGAACAAGTGGAACAATTGTTGGAAACTGAGGCTCTAAATTAATACAACAGTAATGTAAATGGGAAATAATTGCTAGAGGTTAAAACAGAATGACTGCAGTGTTAAATGCTAATATTGGGCATTAACACCAGAGAACATTTTTTGGCCATTTTTTCACCAATGACTTATAGCATCTTCATAGAATTATCCAGCCATCACTAAGTGGTATCAACTCTGTTCTCGACACTATTATTTTGGCAAAATGGTGATTGGATGACTCTTAAAGATGCCACAAGTTGTTAATGGGGAAATGACTTTATAATATATATGCACTAAAAGAAGTAGAAACAGGTTAATTAATTGGAAATCCACAGATCAATAATTCAGAAAAAACTTCAATAATTTATAAACCTTCTTCAATTCAGCAAGATTATTGCTAAAGCTATTGTTTTCTTGATATGAATGTTTTATATTTATGACATTTACAAGAGCTTGATTTATTTTTCAACTACAGCTGAAAGAGATATCCTATTGTGTTTATATTTGTTTATACTATTCTCATACTTCTGCTAATTTAGTCAAAAATAATTTAACAAAAGGAAACAATATACCAAGAATATAGAATTAGCTAAGATAAAACAGGACTTGTGAAACTGATTTCATGGCACATTATTCTGATTTAAACTACCTTGGGTTAAAATCCATTAAATTATGTTGGCCCGCAACCATAAACTCTGCAAAGAAAGGTTTAGCCTTTAACATATATGTACATTCATGTAAAATTACAGTGTAATTCATATGTTTAAAAGAGAAAATATTTTTTTGTAAATTCTCCAACTTTACAAGTAACTGGAAAGTATGGTTTATTCAAAATTTAATACTGAATCATTCCATTTCTTCTTCTTCATATGTGGAAGGAAAAACATGTTAATCTGAACATACTGTTTGCGACCCAGCCAAATTCCAGATAGGTGGACCAATTCTCAAAGACTGCTGTCCTAGCTGGGAATTCTGTTTACGTATCTATAAAAGTAACTAGAAAAGGCTGCTCAGCTTTGTCCTGATAAACTACTGTATTTGCATTCTATTTAATCTTTATTTTAAATCTTCCTATTTTTAAAATAACACAGTGTTTTTCCTACTTATTTTGCTTGCCAGGATATCAAACAATAGTAGTTTTAAGGGAATAGGCTGCACAAGTAGATAAAGTTTTAGCAAGATAGAGTAAACTTCTTTTTGGCCAGCTCAATATTTGTAAGCTTCTCATTTGATAATAACTGGGAGACCGCATGGCATTTCCTTGTTGTTTGGGACTATATTGTTGGCTGAAGGGAGTTAACAGGAAGATCTGTTATATGCTGATAGCAGTGTATGGTATTGAAAAATTTCCCTTTCTCCTAATCTAACTTCCCTAACCCAACTTCTCCCCAAATTTCCTAGATCCATAAATGTTTATGCATACCCTGTTTCCCCCAAAATAAGACATCCCCTGATAATAAGCCCAATCGGGCTTTTGAGTGCATGGCAATAAGGCCAAGCGCTTATTTCAGGGTTCAAAAAAATATAAGACAGGGTCTTATTTTCGGGGAAACACGGTACATCTCATCACTTGGCAACAATATCTCAATAAATTACTTGCAAAACCTAGATACTATCAATTAAATCATCTAATGTCATCATTAGCTAGTCAAATCCAGTAAAGAGGAATCAAATAATATTTGATCACCTAGTTTTGAATACTTTTTAAGAAAAGAAAGCTGGAGAGTATTTGCCTTATCACAAATAGATTGCCATTGTGGAGTCCTTGGTGCTCCTTGAGCTTGGTTATTTAGGATATTGTTTAGTGACTGATTATATGTCTGGTATTAATCCTCAAGATTAACAAATCCCTAATCAAGGACCTACCAAATTAGACAAACAATCAATCAATGAACAACAGCCTAATCAAGGAACTACCAAGGAGAAAACAATATCCCCATCAAACTCTATTCCCTTCTAGTACTGAAGATGTTGCCTGAAGATGTTGGGAAATGAAATGTCTGCAGGGAAAAACCCAACCTTAGAGAGGATCAAGGAGTCCACAATTCAACCTCGAGCTATATATATTCTCTTCTATTGGTACTAAGTTGTCATTGTTTAGCTCCCCTTTAAAATACATTTTAACAGTGGAAAAAAATGTTACAATCTACCTCTATTTGGATAAATTAGTTTTCTAATTGAACTGGTGGGTGAATGCTGCCATTTCCCAGTCTGGAATACATTTGATAGTGCTTCATCAAATCATGGAAACTGTCAAAAACAAAAACATGAGACAAACACATTTTTAAAAATGAGCAAAAGAAAAAGAAAACTATGCTACTATACTTTGGCTTTCAAATTCTACAGACTTGAAGTTCAAGCATATATAATATCATACCATTTTGTTAAAAAAAAACAGGGATATAAATAGAACTCTTTAGCTCAGTGGTTTTCAACTTTTTTTTCACCATGGACCCCCTTTAAATACCTTTTGAGGCCACGGAAAAAAAGAATGGTCAATAGCAAGCACTGGAGAAGACACCTTGTGTGTTTCACCCACTCTCTGCCCATCTTCCAAGTCACTGGATTTGAAGAGGAAGAGGTAACTGGCAGAAACAGTGGTGCTACTGTCACTAGTTGCAATAACATCTGACTTTGCAGTGGAGGAGAAGATATGTAGTAGGACAGCAATTCCTATTTCTCTCATGCTCCCTCTTTCTCCACCAATCCTTTTCTACAGCCTCTATTAGGGCCTCATCTACAAGTTTAGGTTTTGTGAAGGGCAAGAGACATTGATCCAAGGGGAACGAATAGGCCCAAGGCAGTTGTTTTCCCTACCCTCAGCCTTTGAATGTGCCAGTTAAAAAACATACTTATTGTAATAATAAAATACATAGCTCGTACTCAATTCTGAGAACGAATTATTTCACACATTAAAGAAAAACTAATTCTTTTTTTTTTCTAGCTACAGTTCAGTTACAAACAAACCCTAAATTTTAGTTCATTTTAAGGACAGTTTGGTGAAATGAACCAGCTTCATGTTTTAAGCTACCTAATTGACTCCAATTTATCAAATCCAATCGTTTACTAAACTGTAATTGATAATACAGGAGAAAAACGTCTAATATTCTCTTTATAGCCATGCCATAAGGCAGTGATGGCAAACCTATGGCACACGTGCCGGAAGTGGCACGTAGAGCCATTTCTCCCGGCACGCGGAGCCGTCGCCCGTTGCTCTTCCGGGTTCCAGTGCGCCGGCCAGCTGGTTTTCATGCGCATGGGCATGCTGGAAACTGAAAGAGCAGCTGCCCATTGCGCATGCGTGCTCCAAGAAGATGATCTTCCTGTTTCCAGAGTGCGCATGCACAAAGGCCCGCTGGTCTGGTTTGGGGATCCCGGCGGTCGCTTCCTCAGGGAGCAGAGCAAGGTAAGCCGCGGCTTCCCTCCCTCCCTGACCAAGCGGGCTTCTTCCGTGGCCCCAGGCGGTCCGGGCCATCGTCACGTCCCTGTTTCCCTGCCATTGTTTCCCTCCCTCCCCACCAGAGGCTTTTTTCCTTTCCAGACCAGTTCCTTTTTTCCTTTCCAGACCCG
>QLTV01002419.1:3913002-3973215 GCA_003457575.1 Thermophis baileyi | reverse complement strand
AATGGGTCTCCCTACGGTAGCCTCCCCGTTGAACTACGCTACCCGACAGTGATCCCCACCCAAACGGAGCCTGCTCTTCCGAACGCCCGCTTTTTTCTGCAGCGAACCGAGCGCGAAAAGCGCTTCCCGCTTCTCCTTTACCTGCATGCTGTTACCAGCTCTTTACCCCCCCCCACTACCAACAAGACGCCACTACCCGAGGCCACCCTGGCATGGGAGGAGGCTGGCAGGCCTGGCTGGCTGGCTGGACACAGCCGCCACCGTGTTGCAGTGCCGCGCTGCCCAGGATCCACCCAGATAGCGGCCGGATCCACCCAGGTAGAGCTGGTAACAGCATGCAGGTAGAGGAGAAGCGGGAAGCGCTTTTCACGCCCCCCCCCGCCAGCCCGTTCGCTGCGGGAAAGAGAGGGCGCTTGGAAGATCCCAGAGGGCAGGCTCCGTTTCGGTGGGCGATCACTGTCGGATCGCGTAGTTCAGCAGGGAGGCATCTGGATGGGGCGAGTCCCGCCTAATTCGGCTGCATTTTTTCCTTTCCAGACCAGCAGCGAACGAGCTGGGGGCAAGAAAAGTGCTTCCCACTTCTCCTCTACCTGCATGCTGTAACTGGAGGATACTCCTCCAGAATCCCGGCCACAAGCTGGCAGCCCCAGGGGAGCAGCAGGGGCAGAGCTGCTTGTTTTTGGTGGCTGGCGAAGGGGGGGAGGTGGTTCTCCCCCAGAATACCGGCCGCAAGCTGGCAGCCCCAGGGGAGCAGCAGGGGCAGAGCTGCTTGTTTTTGGTGGCTGGCGAGGGGGGGGGAGGTGGTTCTCCCCCAGAATCCCGGCCGCAAGCGGGAGGGTGAGAACCGCTGCGCAGCCCCAGGTAGAGCTGGTAACAGCATGCAGGTAGAGGAGAAGCGGGAAGTGCTTTTCACGCCCCCCCCGCCAGCTCGTTCGCTGCAGGAAAGAGAGGGTGCTCGGAAGAGCTCGGAGGGCAGGTTCCGTTTCGGTGGGCGATCACTGTCGGTTCGCGTAGTTCAGCGGGGAGGCTACCATAGGGAGACATATTTGGAGGCACCTGGATGGGGCGAGTCCCGCCTAATTCGGCTGCATTTTTTCCTTTCCAGACCAACTCCAAGCAAGAGGTGCAGGCGGCAGCGCAAGAGCTGCTGAAGTTTGTGCACCTCTTGCCTGGAGCTGGTTTGGAAAGGAAAAAAGGGGCAGAGCTGCTTGTTTTCGGTGGTGGGCAAGAGGAGGGGGCGGCCTCCCACTTGCGGCCGGGATTCTGGAGGAAAACCACGCCCCCCCCTTCGCCAGCCACCGAGAACAAGCAGCGCTGCCGCAGGAGCTGAGTCCGTTCCGAAGGAGCATCCGGCGCCAGGGTAAGAGACGCGCCGGCCTGAAGGGAGGCTTGCCAGGCCCAAAAACGGGCAACGTGTGTGTGTGTGTGTGCAACGCACTTGTGCGGGGGTGGTGGTGTCACGGACGCATGCAACGGGGGAGTGTGGTGATCGCACGCGCATTCGCGGGGGATTGTTAGGGGGTCACGTGCGCATGCGTGTCGTGGGCGGGACGTGTGGGGAGCATTGCATTATGGGTGTGGGCACGCACACGCGCTACCCCCCCCATGCTCCCCCCGTTTTTTGGCACGCGACGCCGAAAAGGTTCGCCATCACTGCCATAAGGCATGTGTCAGTCTGAGATTTGCTATCTCTTGCTCCTGTAACAATAAACCAAATTTACTATGACATCCAAAATGGCCTTATGCAGTAAATACACTCTAATATAAAAACAGAATACAATATTTGTTTTCCAAGAATAAAATACTTTTCTAAGAAGAGTATCTTCGCTTCCTCTTTTGTTTTGTTTTTAAAATATCCTTCTGACATATCAATCCTTTTTTTTTTTAATGTAGGATCCTGGATCCATAAACAGGAATTTTCAGAAGCAAGATCCCCATATTACAGGGAAAAAAAATCATTTAACAAAATGATAGATTTGATTGGATGTGAAATAATAACCCCATGCTCAGAAGCATGAATGACTATCTCAAGAGTTTCATTTCATATCATTCTGCTTATCTTCATATCTTATCAGCATCCCTTACAGATTCAGTAAAGCTAGAACTTGTAGTACTCTTCTGTTCTCAGACAGCACATATTCTACTAACGCATCAGCACTTGGTAACATTTGTACTCAACTGTGCTTTAGAGAGGAGGCCTATATTCCAATGGCGTTGAGGTATAGCATGCATTAGAGACTGAAATCCCATTACTGAACATCTAAGATAACAGAGAATATTGATTTGTCATAAAGCTAAGAAGTACATTTTAATTTCCTATTGCAAACACAGAGGAAAAAAGATATTTTACAATCAATGTAAATTATGCAACTTCCCACAATCAAACAAATTTAACATTTGGAGTGAATATACCTAATTGGGGAACATACCTAATACTCTTTTCTCCTCCTATTTTTCCCCACAACAACCCTGTGAGGTAGGTTGGCTGAGAGACAGTGACTGGCCCAAGGCCACCCAGCTGGCTTTCATGCCTAAAGTGGGACTAGAACTCAATAATCTCCTGGTTTCTAACCTGGTCTCTTAGTCACTAAAATAATGTTCCACAACAATATCAATCTATTCCAGATATGAGCAAAAGGTCTTTGAACCTTAGAATGCTTACTCTAACATGAGTCAAATTGTCATTTACATTTTTCCATGTTAGTATAAAAGTACAACCAGATACCAGTTGGCATGTACAGGTAGTTCTCAACTTATGATCACAATTGGGACTAGAATGTCTGTGACTAACAAAATGGTTAAGTGAGTCAAGACCAATTTTATTACCTCTTTTGCCATGGTTATTAAGCAAATTTACTAGAATTGTTAAGTGAATCAGGCCTCCCCCATTGACTTTGCTTGTCAGCAGCCAAGCAAGATCGCAAATGGTGATCACATGATCCAGGACACTGCAACCATCATAAATACATGCTGATTGTCAATGGAATGTAATACAACTGCAAACAAACAAGTGATCTTTTAGTATGATACCAGGATACATTTAAGTAAACTGACTTAAAGCAAACGTAAACTCAATCTATGTTTATTATAAATTCTACAGTGTTCAGAACATATCATAGCTTAATAGAGGTGTGAAGCATTGATAATCACTGTCTTAAAGCTTTTATTTACTTGAAAATTTAGCACTGAAAATAAATTTGTGCACTTATTCAAGAAAGATAATGTATACTATGTACGGTACTATATTTGTATTATTTATATTTCATTATAGACTGTATTAAATTATTTCAAAATTTATATCAGTGGCATATAAATGTAGTTTCTACTGAAAAATAATAGAAAATTAATCTCTCAAAAATTTGCATAACTGAGGTGAATGGAAAAGATAATAGGAACTATAATAGGAAACAAAACCACCATATCAGGAAGATTAAAAACTAATAATCAAAGAAAAGTAGGTTTTTCCTTTTAATTTATGAGGCTAGTTTGTATTAATAAATAGTTATTAATGAGGATAAATAGTTTAATTTTTAAAATGTCCAAGATATTCTTTTATCGGACAGAAAATGAAAATCTCTTTAATCTAATATGCCCCTATTCACAGGTTACCCACTTACAAAATAATAGTTATGTAAACTGAAATTACATTAGTGAAGCTGTTTCTACTGTTGATATATTAGCAATTACAAAAGAAATGCTATCACAATGGCACTATGATAAACCTGCTTAGATATTATGTTATCAATGGGGAAATCTAAGTATCTTGCAGGTCCCTATAAAAAAAGGAGTGCAGAAACACAAGTTTCAATTTCCACCTCATCACAAAGACATACCGGTAATTGTTCTTATCTTACAGAATCTTCCTTCCAAAAGATAGAACACAGGGCATTGCAATGGGCAAATGTAAAAGCTTTTCTAGTGTTTTTAGGGTCATTATTATATAAGTAATGAGCAGGTACAATACTTTTTCCCGAGTTCACTGGCTGAGATTGTTTTGTAAAGTACATTGCTTGAAGTTACTTAGGTCTGACCAAATTCCATTGAACGCCACAATGGTTTATGGTCACCAAGTAATTTCCATCAAAAAGTCTGGAATGTATTTTGAAGGCTCAAAAATACAAGACAGTTTGGATTAAAGATTAGTCTGAGCCATTAAACAATATAGGCTACCTAAGCATTAATTTTAATTGGAACTGTTCTAACTTTAATTAGAGGCAGAAGAAGGAACCAAAACAAGTTCCTTGAGAAGCTTGACTGAACAGCTTCTCATGGTTCTAAATTCTTATATGCACGTATTTAAAAGCCGTAAGACAGCTGTACTATTACTCTGGCCTTAAATACTTTTACTCTACCAGATATATGATTATCTTATATTTTTTAAAAGACTCAGGAGGGCGGCTACTCTTTTTTTGACCTTCTCTGATTAAATTTGGGGCTTTCATGAGCCAGTGGCATGGAAAACAATTCCAATGTATTTGAAAGCCCGAACCTGTTTGAAATTGTTCCTATTCATTTGCCACCTATAATTGTATCTAAAGGGTCTCTATCAAAATGTGCACAAAACATTTAGCTAATAATATACTATAACTAGCTAATAAGAGTCATTCATTTACTGGGTTCTGCCCAAAGCAATGTGGATACATTTTGTACATGAATACCAATTTTTATCTCTTATACCAAGTTCCTACCAATAATACAAGATATGAATGTATAGATTAAGGTTTAAAAATAAAACTGGTCTATTGACTTTTTCTTCTCATTAGCTATTGATTTTTATTGGCCTCCTACAGATTGAAAAAAAATGCTGATTTCCTCAATCAGAACCAACCAGATGTGCTGGACTGCAACTTCTATCATCTTCATACAATACAGCAGGCAATGTTGTTCATCAGATTATGAAAGTTATAAAACATCTGGAAAGTACTAAATTGGAGAAGATTGAACTAACATATCCTATTTTAGGAACAGCTATACGATAAAGCATCATTCTCATTTATGCAAGCAACTATATGGAACAATGTAATGATATATAGCTCTGTGAATAAGTCCAGCTCAGATAGTCATTCTTAGCTTACCTTGTCATTTAAATATTGTCACAAAATATGTACAGGAAAAGATGTCTGAATATGCTAGGGCCTGTTGTGTCACCAGTCACTATTATTTTAGCAAGAATATTAAAAATGCAGCCAAGACATAGAATACTATCTTATAAAAAAGACATGACAAAAGATAATGGTAATTGTAAGCAGCATCCCAATAACTACAGAATTTTATATTGAAAAACATGCCTCTAACATTTTATTTTAAAGTAAGATTTTTTTTTTTGTTTTGAAACATTTTTAAAAACAAGAAATTTTTGTTTTAAGAAATCTGAACAGCTACTGGACAGACGGGAAATGCCACAATGTAATTGAAATTAAAATAGCTACAGAGATCCATAATTAGCCTATCTATTCTATCATGCCTTGTTTATATAAGATAATAAATATTACAGGAGCTTAAGTTTGATCTACTTCAGCTTTCCCTAAACTGAACTCCACCCTATTGCTAGAGATGATGGGAGTTGCAACCTAAAACATTTGGAAGGCTCCAAGTTGGAGAAACTTGTTCTATTTAAAAAAAAAAAGAGGGGAGGGATCCTATTTATTGACTTACAATAGCACATTGCACATTAAATACAACATCATCTAAATATCTCATGCTTTAAATATATAAAATGGGACTGTATTTTTGATGAACCCACGATTAATAATATTATAATGATATCAAACTAACAACCCACTAATTTATTTTGAGGCGCTCTTCTTTCACAACTGGTGTTACTGGTGACATGTAAATAGTTTTATAATTTTATGTTATGAATACATTTACTCACCCCCAACAGCATGCTAAGTGACCTGATGTAGCTACATTACATTACTTCCATCTTTATGGTACAGATTAATAGATATCAACTGAATTTCCAAGTTTAATACAAGCAATATTGACAAGCATAGTAATGCTGGAAAGCAGAACAAAATAAATAAGGTACAATGGCATTGCAAAATACAAGAGAAAAGAAAAGAAACAACTCACAGATCAACCCAGTGCAATCCAATAATCATTTTAAGTGTTCATCTTCAGAACAGATTTCTTTACCTTTTTTAGATTTTCCCACCACGTTTCCCTAGAAACAATATTATGTAGTCACCCTACACTAAACCTGAAGCACTCTCATCTACTAAGCGAAAACTCAACCAACGCAAAACAAGACAAATTACCAATCCATCTTTCATCAGTTCCTAGAACAGAGTCAGCTCTACTAACAATTCAATATCGAATTGTATATTGAATATTGCCTCAGCAGTCTTTATGATTCTCAAACTTATACTTTTTCCCAGATTTATTCTCATTTGCAGATAGAAGAATTTTTACCCACCCAGGTTCATTTACTCAGTTACATCAAAGCTGTTGAGAAAATCCTTTAAAACAGGACCTAGAAAAATGAATTTTCTCCCATTTCCCCATCATAGTACAGTTTCTTTTTCAGACATGTATATTGATATAAACAACCGATTACAGCCACTCATTTTCATATCTTAAAAGCATACACTGTACTTTGTTAGTCTCCTAAAGCTTCACATAGCTGCAGATGGGGAAGAGAGAGACTCTACTATTCTTCCTATTGAATCCTCAGTCTCCTTTTGTAGCCCTCTCCCTGCAATGGGCTTGCACCAAAAGCCATAAAAGTCTTCCACTGTATTTCAGGCTACAGATTTATGATTTTTTCAATTTGCATTAGTTACAAGGGCCTAAAACCTGTTTGCATTGGCTATGGCTAATTCTGGTTCTCAAAAAAATTTCTCATAAATCCTATGTATACGTCCTTTTATTCTTCAGTTCTTTATACAGAAGCCATGCATTACATACAGTTCTTTAAAGAACTTATGGACATATCTAACTTTTCACAGTGGCATTTGAATTCAGCAACAGCAGGCCTTAGACATTTTCCAAAAGACAGCATTTTCAAAATGTTCAAAAGAGAAGCACAATCTACATTCCAATTTCTCTTCGTAGAAATGTTGGGACATTCTCTGAACCAATTTATAATTCAGAATTCACTCAATTGTAAAGTAGGTCGTATGAAAATGATGATTTAGGGTTCACTTTACAAATAAAAAAAGTCACACTCCTGCCATGAGCAAGAGGAACAGTGAAAGGCTCTTCTTCAGACAATAGTAACGGAACAAACCCAAACGTTAAACTTGTCAAGTATCATGTTACCCACATACTTGTGAAATGGATACACTGCTGACCTGCCAAAGCAGAGTCGGTCCAAGACAAGGGTTCTATAGGAAACTCCTAACAGAAATGGGGAAGAAATAGAATAAAATGGCAGGCTTTTAAACTACTATCTTATTTTACTTGCTCTTCAATATTCAAACAACATTATCCGGCTAAATCTGTTTTCAAGACAAAAGGCTACGTCATGTTGACTATCTAACTTTAATAGCCTTGACATTATACCTTCATGGTATTTTACATGAAATTATGCAGCTATTTTGCTTTATAAGTTTAAATTTGATCAATATCTGGACAGAGAACATCATATCATATATACAATTCTGTGATAGAAAAATGTATATAAATAAGTTACATTAAAACTGTAGCTATTTTACAGTAATCTGAAGAGCATAATTTTACATTCATTTAAATAAAACAGCAATTCTGTACATTATCAAAGAGAAATGGGCATATATGTATGAATAATGTAAACAAAATATTTCATGACTGTTGGTAGCTAACATTGAAGTATAAAAAAGAATATATTGTTGATAAAAATAATTTTAAAACTGAAAGAAAAACTCAAATACTTTAATGTTAAACACAATGGAATATACAATAATGTTGATCTCTTTGAGATTACCTCTAAAATGAGTTTTTTATATATCCACGTACTCAGATCTGGGTTATGAATCAAGTGAAGTATAGTGGTCCACAAATAATAAATACTCCAGCATAAGCAGTAATCTATAAAGAAAACATAGAATATCTGTCAAATATCTGTCGAAGTAACAAATTCACCTTTCATTTCAGACAGATATGACAGATGTCAACTTCGGCTAGACAGTGAAAACTTACAAAGCAAGTGAAGCAAACATCCGAAACTCTGCTATTATTGCAAGAACAACATGCACCTTCTCATAACACTTCTTTTATATTAATATTTGGGCACAATCCCCAGAAACCTCTTAAAGAAAAACATGGCACCAAAAGCTGTGTAAAAATAAAAAGTGAATAGCAGTCCACAAGTGTTGACAGCATAATGGCTAGCTTTTAAAAAAAATCCTTAAGTGCATTAGTTGAAGTGGAAAATCCAATACAAAGAAATAGCGAAATATAAAAAATAGAAATTATGAAACAAAATCAGTAAGAAAAAATATACACTTCCTTCACTTACAACAGTTCATTTAGTGACTGTTCAAAGTTACAGCGGCACTGAAAAAAGTGACTTATGACCATTTTTCACACTTATGATCATTGCAGCATCCAAATGGTCAGATGATTTACATTCGAATGCTTGACAACTGACTCATATTTATGATGGTTGCAGTGTCCCAGAGTGATGTGATCCCTTTTGCGATCTTCTGACAAAGTCAACAGGGAAACCAGATTCGCTTAACAACCGTGTTACTAATTTAAGAACTGCAGTGATTCACTTAACAAATGTGATGAGAAAAGTCATAAAATGGGGCAAAACTCATTTAACAAATTTCTCACTTAGCAACATAAATTTTGGGCTTAATTGTGGTCATTAGTAGAGGACTACCTGTATTCAAAAACTAGAAGTGTTGTAAGTTATCACTTTCCTTAATGCTATGTTATTCCCCATGCTAGATCAATGCTTACACCTTCTCTCTCAAAAGTGTGGAAGAAATTCACAGCTCTTTGCACTATACATATTTCCATAAAACAAAGGGTTTGTTTAAAGTCTCTATAAAATAGCAACCTAAGAATCCAAAAATGAACTCTGGGATAGAGATGCAGTATAATAAAAATAAGTACAGTAATAGCACTTCTGCTGGTTTCTACTACATGTTGTGAAACAATGAAGCTATTAGTAGTTTAAACTACTAGTTTCTTCTCCAGTTTTAATAAAAGATATTAACAAATAAATGCTTGAATGCTGTAGATTAATGCCAGTAAACACGACTAATCCATAAAACAAGGCTAATGCATGGAGGATTGGACGTTTCTTGCAGATATACCAAGTTAAATGTTTAGGACTCCTAGATAAATGTTTAGATATAAGATGCAGATTTACTTATGACACTAAGCTATAGGAGTTTTTTATTTGTTTTCCCACACTGTATTAATGTGCCTATTGTGGTTTATAATTCATAAACTATCATGCTTTATATGTGTGGTATAGGCTTTACTTTTGTTTAAACCATGATCAACTTAGCATCTACTTATCTATTCCAAGTGAAACTCTACAGTACTTAAGAGTTTAAAAATTAGTACATTTATTTTAAAATACTGGCATAAAATAAACTTAATCAAAAGCATCAACCTCTTTAAAGATGTCTTCCTTTTTTAAAAAGAACTTCAAAGTCATAATTTCTTCAGAGGTCAATTTTATGAATGCATGTTTGCCATTGTTATTCTGCAATCAAATTGTGGACCCTTTCCACCATAAAGGAATTCTTATTACCTGCTGAATTTTTAAAGGGGCCTAAACTAATAGCAAAAACTGAACAAAACATACAGCAATAACAAAAGACTATCAAATGCTAGACAAACACTTTAACTTTGTCATAATGTCTGTCTTTACACCAACTGAGAATCTTTTACAGAGAACCTTCCCACATTTGGCTTTGAATTATTGCTGGAGTACATCATCACTACACACCATAAGCATTGGCCAAAGGCTTCATTCATTACTGAGGATCCACAGCTAGGAAAATATTTTCAGTACTTCCTGCAGAGGGCATACGTAAAACTAAAATTATGTAAAGTTTTATTTTTTCATAGTTCATGTGTCCTCTGCTTCTTAGGTGGCAATTTTTTTTAACATGGAAAGATTTAATACACAAAAGATTTCAGTGAACTATAGAGTAGTCTTTGCTTACAGGAACGGAGACCCTGATAGAAGATTTTCTCAGACTAGAGAACCAAAGCAGGAAAAGCAAGATGTCAAATAGTAGCATGTAAAGTGATTAACTATATACAATATATGAATAGATAATCTCACTCATTAAACAGGATTGTCCATATTAAATATATACAGTACATGTAACATGTAAATGACCTGTTTATTGTATAGCCATTTTAAACAATGTATATAAAAAGCACCAGAAACAAATCATCATTTGTACGACCTGCCAGAAGATTACCAGAGCAGAAACAAAACATTTCTTGTTAAAGGATAAACTTCTGTCTTTAATATTAATAGTCTACCGAATTACTGAAGAGCTAAATACAATACTACCTAATATTTATATACTATAATTATAGTACTCTTCATAACTGAAACCAACAATGCAAATATCTATGAGAAACTTAAAGCTAAGTAATGTTGTAGCCTACAACATAGAGATTTGTAATATAGTACTGTATAGTACTGTATAGCATAGTATCACTGTCCAGTTCTCAGGTATATCTGAATATATAATTTAGACAGGAAAGGGAACTGTAAATAGTGAAGTCCAAGAAAACTAAATAAAGAGGTAATTATATGCAGACATTATAAACATATCTACTCACAAAGCAGACAGGTGATCATTTGCTATTAAATTTGCTTTTCCTTGTCACACAAGTCTCATTTGGAGTAGCATTTGATTGTAACCCACAAACACTTATGCCACAATAAAAGAATTAGTATGTAATATACTTTAAACCTCTTTCTTTCTGCTGCTATAAGAACACAGTTACCTCACAGAAAATTTTCTCTTACACAGCACATAAAGCAAGAATGCTTGTCATAGCCTTACTAACTTGGTATTTCAAGTGATTATTCAAATTATCACATGAAGGACATGAGGTTGGGGACACTGATGAAATGTATAAAGTTCCCTTATATGAAGCCATACGGTTATCTATTACATTAAGTATTGTTACTTTATAACTCTCTCTCTCTCTCTCTCTCTCACACACACACACACACTTTTTGTCATTTTCAGAGCTCTTGCTGAGTTTCAACAAGAGTTATAAACTAGCAGTGGAGTTCCTGTCAGTTTTAGAAAAGAAACACAAAAATGTAATATAGGGCCTAAAATATATATAGAGAACAAAGTAGAAAGAGGGGTTTAAGGTTACTGAATAATTCAACTCCCGTTCATTTATGAATCAGCCACTGTTTCAATGTATCCACTGTGGTGACCAATTCTTAATGTATGAGCAGTTGGTGCATGCATCTGATTAACACTACTACATCCCCATCATAACACTAAGCCCATTCAGTTCTCTCAATCCCCTTTACAGGTCAGTTTTAACTAGTCTAGACAAGTTCTCTGAACCTGTTCCAGTTTGTCCAAATCCTCCTAAAACTATGATCTCCAGATCTGGGCAGAATACTCAAAATAGGATTAATCAGAGCAGAGAACTGGTACAATGCAATAAATACTTTCTATGCCCTAGACCTAGAAAATATGTTTTTACTGTTATAACCTAATACTTGCAGCCCTTTCTTAAAGCCACATCATGCTATTGAGTCACATTTGGCAAGTAATAAATTACAGTTTCAAGAATCTTCTAAAAAAGCACTTTACTTACAATTAGTAAAAACGATGTTAGAGTGATGCCCAGGTACAGCCATAACATTAGCTGAAAGCATTTCTGAAAAATTAATTTGATTGACTACGATACATCCCTGCCAAATTTGCTATCTACCATCTTATACAAGATAAAGATTGCATCACATTAAATTCAATCGAGATTGAATACACCCCCACATCTAGCAACAAAGACACTGAAATATTAATTTACCATAAAAGACAAAACCAAATATAAGGGTAGTTCCCCTATAAAATACAAACATGATGGTAGAGGACAGCAAAGGAGTACAGGTAATTCCTGACTTATAACAGCAATGGAGGCTGGAATTTCTGTCATAAGTCATGACAGTGGTAAGTCAAGACACACATGTGACCGACCCAATTTTATGACTTTTGTTGCAGCAGCCATCAAGCCAACACCACAGTTGTAAAGCAGATGCAGCGGTACTAAATCAAGTCTATTCATTCCTATGGGTGATGTAAAAACATTGTAAATTGAAGTCTCATGACCACAGAATGCTGCAACAGGCTATGAAAGTGAGCCGGTTGCTAAGCACCCGAAATGCAATCATGTGACTGGGGGGGGTTACTGCTGCCGTCGGAGCTCCAGAATTGGGTCATAAGTACCTCTTGGTGGGTCCATCATAACTCTGACCAATCACTAAACAACCAATCATTAAGCGAGGACTACTTGTAAGGGAAAAATGGTAAACGCAGGAAGGCATAGCAAAGGATGCATAAACAAAGTATGCCATGTAACTTAATTCTGCAGTTACACTTAGATTGAACAGACAGAGAAAATTGGAGCCACAAATATTTCTAAACTGTTTCAGTTTTATCATATTATTTATTCAAACAGAACCTAAACAATCAGTATCTCTTGACTTGTTATATCTTAATTCCTAGCAACTACTCTGTCAAAGAACCAGAGTCCAATTAAAATAGAAACAACAAAACATCTTTTTTCAGGAAGGTATACATGTTTGGTGATTCAGTGTCTGATAATTACACTTACCAGCTGTGGTAATTTTAAGAACATAACAACTTCAATAATACTGTTGACAGTACTGTATCAGAGTAAAAGAATAAGAAAGCTAACTGGGGCTGATGCAGTTTTTGTCACTAAGCCCAAATCAAAAAATATATCCAAATGATGAGTGGAATTAACTAGGGCTGAAGTAACATCTACTACAGTAAGAGTGGTCCTTATCTAACTTTCAGCAGTAGTAGTATCCAATAATGAGACTAAGAGCCAACGAATGCAAAATGTTATTTTATTTATTTAGACATCCATCTTTGAGGTTTCTTGTTTCTTGTTCAAACTCACTCAAGTTAGTTGTTAGGGCCCTCCAGTACTTTTGCTGGGGTCCCAAATTGCATCACCAACATTTTGCAAAAGTGACCAAATTTATAAATGCAAATGAAATTATTTTAAAAAAGAAACAAGAAGTAAAATGTACAGTATGTTAAGCCTCTAATAGGCTTAATACGTCTATTTTACTTTTAAGAAATCCCACCAACTCCAAACAGCAAATAATGGATTCATACATCCTATCAATTTCTCCTCCCATCCATATGTATATGATTATATGTATGTACAGGTACTCCTCGACTTACAACACTTCATTTAGTGACCATTCAGTTATGATGGCAATGAAAAAAGTGACTTATGACCATTTTTCACACTTATGACTATTGCAGCATCCCCATTGTCATGTGATTTAAATTTGGATGCTTGACAACTGGTTCATATTTATGACGGTTGCAGTATTCTGGGATCACGTGATCACCTTTTGCAACTTTCTGATATGCAAAGTCAATGGGGTAGCCAGATTCACTTAACAACAGTGTTACTAATTTAACAACTACTGTGATTCACTTAACAAATGGGGCAAGAAAAGTTGTAAAACAGGGCAAAACTCACTTAACAAATTTCTCACTTAGCAACATCACTTTTGGGCTCAATTGTGATCGTTAAGTTGAGGACTACCTCAACTTAATATATATATATATATTCCAGTGTTCGATATAGTTCACTTTATTTCTAACCACAATGATGCCTAAATGAAAAAACATGCACCATTAAATTACAATACAATCTCCATCCTTTTGCCGTTATGCTATGACAATGCACAAATGTATCTAGGTATAGGAAAGGTTTGTGAAATCTATAGACTAAAATATCTGAGAGTACAAACTGCGTATTCCTAGGTCTGTTTTCTCCAGATAATCATCATGTCCAATTATATCCACTTTTCTTTCCCAGGAAATCATACTAATGTTTTCTATAATGAGTATGAATAAAACTACAATTTTAGAATTAACCAATTATAGTTACTGGCACTATTTTGAAGTTAGGCATTTTTGTTGTTTGCACAAAAGAATTTATTTTGGGAGTCAATGTGGACCAGAGCACAGGACAATACAAAATTCAACTATATGAACTGTCTCTTGTAAAAAATATAGCTTGAACTGAAGTTTATTGATTTGGGGGACTGATGCCAAAAGCAAATTTCTGCAAGCACATTACTTCATTGAGCCCCAGTTTGATAGTTCCCAGATAGATAAGAACTTCCTTTAGATCTTTTTCTCAGGATCCAAAATGTTATTTTTCTCAGTCTGAACAAATGGACTACAAAATTATTGTGTCTCTATGAATCTTCAAGTATAAAGCAAATTAAATATCAGATGTATGGAGAAAACGAAACTTAGTTTGTGAAGATCAGTTAAGTCAAGTCTCTGAGAACAAAATATACTTTTTTGTAAATAACGTTTCATTTAAATGAATTAATGAGGCAGGGGAAGTGTCAGCCGTTCCCTACTGTCCTTTAAATTGAGGCTACCCATGCTTATGTCATTACATAATGACATAAAATGATATAAAATGAAATGCAATGGAGATTTCATTTATTGCATCCAGGTTTCACTGTACTGACATTTGCATAAGAAAAGCCTGCTTTAAACTTTAAAATCCAATTAAATAAAAAACAGAAACAGCAGCAGCTTTAAATAAAAAAGCAGAAACACATTTTTACTACATCTATATTTCACCTTTTCTCTGAAAATTTAAGGGTTGATAGTTTCTACATTAATTTTTACATGAGGGTTTCCCTCATTCTATTCCTACAAAAAACTCTGTATGGTAAACAGAGCTGAGAGTGAGTGACTGGCTCAGTATAGGTAGTCCTTGACTTACAACAGTTCATTTAGTGACTGTTCAAAATTACCATGGGACTGAAAAAAGTGATTTATGACTGTTTTTCACAGTTACAACCTTTGCAGCATCCCCATGGTCATGTGATCAAAATTCAGATGGTGGGCAACTGGTTCATATTTATGACTGTTGCTGTGTCCCAAGGTCATGTGATCACCTTTTCAAACCTTTTGACAAACAAAGTCAATGGGGAAGCCAGATTCAATTAACAACTGGGTTACTAACTTATCAACTGCAGTGATTCACTTAACAACTGAGGCAAAGAAAGGTTGTAAAAATGGAGCAAAACTCACTTAACACATTTCTCACTTAACAACAGAAATTTTGGACTCAATTGTGCTCGTAAATCAAGGACTACCTGTGTTATACAGCAGACTATATTGCTAGGTAGAGACTTTCATGAATCACTCTTAACTATTATACAACATTGGGATCTTTCAGGATATAAGCTCTCACTGTACTTTAAAATTAGATGGCAGTTTGAGAGTATTCTCAATTACTCCATGTACATAAGATAGTTATTTTCTTATCCATACAGTGCAGCATTTCTTCCTAATAAAACTGTTTTACATCTGCAGAACCAACAAAAGCTACATTTTTCAAAAAGGCATGTGATTTAACAAAGGAAATGTTATCAAATACTTTGAGGACCTTTACTAGCCTATTACCTGTCAATAGGTTGAACTAGATATCTGGCTGGGTACTGAAATCTAACAAAGGAAGATTTATAACCTTCCTATGTTAGATTTATGCAGAATCTAAATGCATCCAGTTTTGATCACATTATAAAAAAGATGTTGAGACTTTGGAAAAAGTGCAGAGAAGAGCAACAAAGATGATTAGGGGCCTGAAGACTAAAACATATGAAGAACAGTTGCAGGAATTGGGTATGGTTAGTCTAGTGAAAAGAAAGACCAGGGGTGACATGATAACAGTGTTCCAATATTTGAAGGGCTGCCGCAAAGAAGAGGAGCTCAACCTATTTTCCAAAGTACCCAAAGGCAAGAAAAGAAACAACGAATGGAAACTAATCAAAGAGAGATCCAACCTAGAAGTAAGGAGAAATTTCCTTGACAGTGAGAACAATCAACCAGTGGAAAAGTTTGCCTTCAGAAGTTGTGGATGCTCCATCATTGGAAGCTTTTAAGAAGAGACTGGACAGCCACCTATCTGAAATAGTATAGTCTCCTGCTTGAGCAGAGGGTTGGACTAGAAGAACTCCAAAGTCCCTTCCAACTCTGTTATTCTGTTATAAGAAGACAAATAAAACTGTTCTCCTCTAAAATGTCCCTTATTAGCAGGTTTTTGGAAACTATAGCAGTTAATCTTCAAAGATATTTAGTTTTCATCATTAAAATGTTTAAATATGAATTCTAACTGTTCTTCAAGAAGACATTATATACAAATAGGAACACTAAAATGATGAACACATGGCATAAGAGCAGAAAGCCTGTTACGAAACATTTTGCTTCAACTATGCAGCAGAATCAATCTCATTTGCATGCTTGGAAGGAATTTCACAAATTGTGTGTCTTGTGATATGCAGGGGCAGCATCTGAGGACAAGTTTAAAGCCTCTTTGGGTACACAGAGTTCATTGTTTTTAGACTAAAGTTCATAATCCAAAAGGACACGTGCAACTATACATATATAACTATGTTTTGTGTATTTGCCCCTATATCCAAGCTTCTCAAAGCATATGCCATGCTAACTTTTACATGCTAACCCCCCCACCCCTACTGAAATATGGACAGGCAAAATACAAAAATACAGCAGAGAGGTTATGCTGTGTCGTGGAGTAAAATGTTAGGTGGGCACTAGCTTATAAGGTACAATCACTTAATAGCACCCATCAAGCTGCTCATCTATCACTGTAGCCACTTCTTTATAACACTTAATTTTTATAATTTTGATAGCATTATTAGCAAAAATAATTTGGAATATAAATACAAAGGAAAATGTGTAGAGGGAAACAGCATTTCAAGGCATTTAAAATATGCCAGTGTTGTTGATATTGTTATTATATTTTAATCCCACCTGTAATATATATTTTTGGCAGGAAATATACCTAATACTCCTGCCTCCTATTTTTCCCACAAACACCACCCTGTGAGGTAGACTAGACTGAGAGAGTGATTGACCCGCACAGCCAGCTTTCTATATCTATCATTACCTTTTTATTTAATATTGTCCATTATTTATAATTTGGGGTGGTGGTGCAAGGTCCACTTGTCTGAAGTATTATTTTCAAGAGAGAGAGGCAAGGAGCTAAAAAGCCTATGATGTGACTTTCGATGTAAATAATAAGTCAAAATGACAGTGAATTGTAGCTTCTTTTCTACTTAAAAGCTTTATATTCAAGTGGGATTTATAGTAAAATCTTCTTTGTAAAAAAATGAATGTGCCCTTTAGCACTATCATGCAAAGAAAACTATACTTTTGCTCAACCTTACTAGAGTCCAGAGACACCTCAAGCTGATGTACAATATCTTGATTACGATAACAGGTCCAATTTCAAGAAATAAAAAGTTGATCCCCAAGATCAACTTGTATAATAGTCAGATTTTCCATTTATGAAGAACCAAAATCAAAATAAACACTAAATAAGAGTACCCTTAACTTAACATCAGTTATTACCAAGCAGAATGAAAGTGTTTCTGAAACGGTGGCATAATGGTATGTACATTTAACAGTAACATTAAATTGTATGTCTAACACCATTTGTATCACAGATACATAAGCTCAATGAAATATTTTATAGCTGAAACTCTCCTTTTGTCCATGGAAATACTACTGATTGGCTTTTCCTCCTATGTGAAAGCAAGTCTGTAGAGTAAAAACAATTTTACTGTCATCAAGCTTGTAACCATATTCCAGGAAATAGAAAGGTCAACCATCTGTCAAAGCTTATTTTAAAGAAGCAATCAAATATGAAAAAAATAAAATAAAACTAAATGGTATAATTTAATCTTGCTGTTTTTCTATTCTTTCTTTAATCTCTAATTATCATAAACTTCCCATTTCTAAGAATTTATTAAAATGCCATAATTGAGATTCTTCTGAACGTTTTAAAATAAAAATGATGGAAAAAACATTTTCTTCTATAACAGGAATTATTAATCTAATTTTCAACAAGATACATAAAAATATGGATTATTCGCCTTAAGTCAGATTGATCCCAACTTTACTGGCCTTCTGAAAGGGCCTGAAGACACGATTTGCCTTTTTGCTTGAGGATCTGGTAATGGTGATGTAGAATCTGCAAGATGTCAGGACTGTTAGTGCGACTGACTGCACTAACACTACACTATTTTTTGTTATGATTTTGAGATCTCTCTCTCTCTCTCTCTCTCTCTCTCTCTCTCTCTCTCTCTCTCATACAGGCTGCTAAATCAATCAATCAAACAAATATAACATAAATAAGCAAATGTTTAGTAGTTTTAACTGAACCAGGAAGCAAATATATATACTCAAATGTTTGTAGCTTCCACCAAAATAGTATAGATAATATATCCACAAAATATTGTAGATACATCAATAACCATGACAGCTTAGTGGCATTTGTACAAATTTGACTTGTAAATCCTATGTTCTTTAACAGACACTCTGAACCCTGTATGTAATAACTTGAGGGAATAAAAATATAACTAACAAATTAATGCCCTTTCTTAAACACTGATATTCACTTACCTTCCGTTGCTGATTTACACAATGGGAGTTTCTGCTCCCCGTGACAAAGAAATTGACATTTTTAAAGCCCACCGATTAAACCTATGTTTTTATGGAAACTAAATACAGTAATGTGGATATATAGTTTTTCTCCTTTACCTGTATAAGTTGTGAAACTGAAGCAGAAGTAATAAATATTGTGGGGAGGATGTTTTTATATGTAGGTAATGTGTTCATTTGCTTACCTAAGAGTCAATTTACTAAGTGAATATTTGTATAAGCAATGTAGCTAAAATGTTACATAACATCTCTTTGTCAGATTTATTCATACATCTATTTACTATATTCTTCATCTTATAACAATTATAAGACAACTCCTCCCAGGAAGCAATCAGTGTAGAAAGAAATGTTAGTTAAAGGGACTTCATTTAAGGTTAGAAAGGGAGACTACTAAACAACTCCGGGACGAGTTCAAACCAGATCAAAACAAACTGTAGCTGGAAAGGTGGCTTACGTTTTATCTTGAGAAGAAAGAAAAAAAAGTCTATTGCTTGCTACTCCTTCGCAAAAGCTCCGATTGTAAAGAAGCAAAGAGGCCTCATCCTCTCAGGAAAATACAACGTCACTTTATAAACAGAAAACGGTTATGAGACGCTCGTAATTTATCCGGAAACGAGGAAAAGCGGCCGGATCGGCGGGAGCTGGACCAGGACTTTGCTACCGGTATTCTACCGGAAAAGAGGAAGGCAACCGGCCTTGGCAGAAGAAGAAAGAGGGCGAAAAGCTTCGTCACATCCAAGGAGTGCGTGGAGGAGATGGAGAGGACAGTGGCAATCTGCTGGCTCTGGCGAGGAAGGAAGAAAGAAGGCAGCGCAATGACCCCTCAGGAGGATCAGGGAAGCAGGAAGGGCGAGGAGGGGAACCCGAACCGGCTTGGGAAAAGCGACAAGTGCCCATCGGGGGGGCTTCCAGGGTGCAAAGGGCAGCTGTCACTGCAGCTCCCGAGTCCGGCGAAGAAGCGGCGGAGTTCCCGGGTGCCTGGCAGCCGCTGCCCCGTCCCTTCTACCGAGAGCGAGGGGAGCGCGGGAGGCGACTACCTACCGACGTCCTTCCTCTGCTCGCGGCGGCAGAAAGGCGGGCGCCAACTCAGGAGCGTCTCTTCACCGCAGCACTCGCCACCATTGGTACCGGCGCTACCGCCAATCCCTCCCCCTCCAGCCGCCTCCGGCCCGTCAGCAAGCACGGCAACGAAAGAAGGAGGCCGCCCATTGGACAGCAGCCCGCCCCTAACAATGACAGCCTTCATTGGCTTCCTTTACTCCCCCTCCGATTGCGCGCGCCCGTGGGAAAACACGTGGGGGGGGGGAGGGGGAAGGACGGAAAGAAGTCTTATGGCCGGCTGGGAATCGCCGGTCGGAGTCCGCGCGAAGGGGGTGGAGCCAAGTAAAAGGCGGAAAGAACTTTCCTACGGAACCTCCTCAAGCGGCTTCGTTGTTCCGGGTAGATTAGCGGCGTCGAACCGTTCCAGTTTCCGTTTCCGCTTTGATTTCTTGACATTGTGAAGGCGGCTCGCTGAATATCAGGTATGGGCTATTTTGGATATGCAGGTCCCTTTCTGTTCTCAGTCCCAAATTTCCGTCTTTTCTTTCCATAAATACCTGCTTCTGTTAGAAAAAAAGTTTCATCGAAGAGGCGAGAGTCATGGATATAATACATGACGTCTTTGAAGCAGCGGGTAACTGCGGGCTTGAATGGCCACTGACTATATCGTTAAAAACTAATAGATTTCTATAGGCCTGTCGCACTTTTAATAAACCGATTTTCCAGATTGATCAGACAGATAAGACTCCACGGGATAATCCTTGCAGGAAAGGCAAGGCAATATTGCTCTGTAATTCATGTACTGGAGCATAAAGTTATACATATTGACATTTACCCCACCTTTTAAAGATTTAGAAATTGTATACAAGTATGCATCTAAGATAAATTTATATTGACAAATGTAGCAGTGGTTACAGTGTAATTGTTTTAAATGCTGTTTTTAAATCAGGATTTGTTGACTTAATATCTCTTCAATGGTAATGAAAATAAGACACTTCAATTGGCATTGGAAACAAGTGTGCTGTACAGGAACATCCATTAGTGAATTCAAAGATACAGGAATGCTTTTTTTAATCACAAAATTGGGTGAGGAGAAGAAATTGCACTGCTATGATACATCATAAGCTTTAAGCTTTGCATACCAATGACAGTGGTCCAACCATTGTGATGCAATAATAGCTGAAGATGACAAGTAAAAAGCCTGAGATCAGACAAAACACTATGCAAGTGCTCTCAACATCCATGGTGGAGGAATGGGTGGCATGACATTGGTTACCATATAAGAAAAGAGGAAAAATGGAGAAAAGATGGTTCCAAAGGTAATTCAGTGAAAGAGCATGGGAAGAATGTTCCATTCTCTATCTCCTTCCTGTAGTAGCCACTTTAAAAAGAACTCATGTGTCGAAGATTGTCTGTGACAGACAGAATAACAGAGTTGGAAGGGACCTGGAGGTCTTCTAGTCCAACCCCTTGTTCAAATAGGAAACTCTATAACATTTCAGACAAATGGTTGTCCAATCTTTTCTTAAAAACTTTCAGTGTTGAATCACCCACAACTTCTTGCGGCAAGTCGTTCCACTGATTGTTTTGTTAGGAAATTTCTCTTTAGTTTTAGGTTTGTTCTCTCCTTGATTAGTTTCCATCCATTACTTCTTGACCTGCCTTCAGGTGCCACTTCTTCTTTTTGGCAGCCTCTTAGATATTAGAATACTGCTGTCATGTCACCCTAGTCCTTCTTTTCATTAAACTAGACATAACCAATTCCTGCAGCTGTTCTTCACAGGTTTTAGCTTCCAGTCCTCTAATCATCTTTGTTGCTCTTCTCTGCACTTTTTCTAGAGTCTCAACATCTTTTTTATATCATGGCGACCAAAACTGGATGCAATATTCCAAGTGTGGTCTTATCAAGGCATTATAAGGTGGTATTAACACTTTGCGTGATCTTGATTCTATACTTGTTAATGCAGCCTAGGACTGTGTTACCCGCTCATATTTAAGTGATTGTCCACTAGGACTCCAATATCCCTCTCACAGTTACTACTGTTAAGCAAGGTACCACATATACTGTACCTGTGCATTTTGTTTTTATTGCCTAAATGTAGAACCTTACTTTTTTCACCATTGAATTTCATTTTGTTAGATAGCACCCAATGTTCAAGTCTATCAAGATTCTTCTGTATCTTGAGCCTATCTTCTGGAGTGTTGCCTGTTCCTGTCAGCTTGGTGTCATCTGCAAATTTGATGAGTTCCCCTTCTATCCCCTTGTCTAAATCATTGATGAAGATATTGAAGAGTACTGGGCCTAAGAAGACAGCACCTTGGGGTACCCTACTGCATACTTCTCTCCAAGTAGATGCAGTTCCATTAAAGACTACATGTTGAATGCAGTTGGCCAGCCAGTTACAAATCCATTTGTTAATGATGCTGTCTAACCCTTATTTTAATAAAGTAGTAGATTGTGGTCTACTTTATCAAATAGCTTACTGAAGTCCAAGTAAATTATATTCACAGCATTTCTCTGGTCCTCTAATTTTGTCACATTGTCAAAGAATGCAGTTTCTCTGGCATGATCTATTTTTGACAAACCCATGTTGGCTTTTGGTTATGATTTTGTTTGTTCACAGATTTATTGCTTGATTATCCTTTCCAGAATCTTCCCAGGTATTGATGTCAGACTGATAGGTATGTCGTTTTCTAGATCCAATTTTTTTCCTTTTTTGAAGATGGGAACTACCTCAGCCCTTTTCCAGTCATCTAGTGGTTCCTTGATGCTCCATCTTTGAAAGTCAGCGTTCTGAGATCACACCTACCAGTTCCTTCAGAATGTTGGGGTTCTGAAAGAGAGAGAGAAGAGGGGAAATAATGAAAAGCAATTTTTTTAATCTTTCTAGAGTTCCTGAGATAAATTCCTGGTTTCTCGAACTACTCAGTTTTGACATGTGCCACATTTTGAGGATAAGAAATTGCAAGCATATTAAATTGCTCTTTTAAAACCTATGCTAATTTCACATACTGATTTTTCATCTTTAAAACAGACATCTCACTCACAATAAGATTCCTTACATAGTGGTACATGGAGAAGAACTTTATTGCTTATAATATAACTTAATGAATGATTTAAAGTCATCTTTATAATCTGGATGTTTCAGTAGTCATTTTAGATTCCTCTTATATTTAATCTTACAGTAATTGGATCGATTTTTTTGTTTTGCTTGTTTTATCTTAATGTAGAATTTGTTTAATAATTTTTATTTCACTTTTCTTTATGTCTGGTGATTCTTATCATAAAATTGTATAAAATTCTGGTCAGTAACTTTAATAAGATTTTGATTGATTGATTGCCTTGGAGGAAAGTATTTTCCAAAACCAAAAACTATTTATATAATTGATGCAATTTTTTTCAGTGAAAAAGACAGTTGGACCTCAGACAAATTAATCAGATGATGTGAATAAAAAAACTATGCCTGCAAAAAAGATAGAGACAGAAGCAACATTACTTTGCCTGGCCACTTACTGGAGGCTATTAAGTGAATTAAATTATTGCATATAGCTAGTGCAAATAGAACACTACTTTTACTCTTTATGGTAAAATAAAAGTATGTCAATTGTCAATATTTCTGAAACGTTGTTAGATATAGGTCCTTACTGTTATAACTACAACAGATAATTATGACTATACATTTCATTATCTCTACTAGTGAATGGGGTTGGGGGTTGTTCCTTGTTTATATACAGTAGCTTGCCTTGCCAGTTTTGATGGAGATATAGTTTTCTACTTGGAGTTCCTTGAGTATTATTTTCTGCTTGATAGTTTGTCTGGTGTTAATCCCTGTTTGTCTGGGTGCTGGGTGCTGGGTGCTGGCTGCTGGAGAGGATATGTTGTGGTCTTTTTGTTATTCCTTGCTTTTGTATTGCAATTTTTGTGTATTTAGCTATCTGTCATCTACAGTATCTATCGAATTTATTTGCTACCCGTCTCGTATCTAATTACTCTGGGCGGCTTACAATATTTACACACGTCTTTTGAATGTGTGTAAATATGCCAAGTAAATTTAAGATCAAAATGCCCAGAATCGTGGACCTCATCAACTTCTGCCATACTACCTTCTTTCAGTTTGATGGACAGATATACCAACAAACCAGAAGAACATCCATGGGATCATCATAATCATAACAGAGGCTGCAATACAGCATCTAGAAATCATAGCATTCCTACACATTCAACAAAAATATGGATCTAGTATGTAGATGACATCTTCATCGTAATGAAAACAACTATAGAAGTCAACATAAAACAATCAACATCTTCAAAGGAATTATATTCATAGGGAAGAAAGAAACAACATATTACCCTTCCTGGATATCCTCATCAACAAAGGAAAAAATAACAAATTAGAAGCAACCCACACTAAACAAGTATTCCATTATCAAAGTATCAACCCAACCTATCACAAGAGAAACTGTATAAGAACACTGTTAAGATAAGACACCTAGAAAATTTGAAAAAGGAAACAGGTTGCCTGTACAATATCTTCCAAGAAAATAGATACCCACACAACTTTATCAAAAAGTGTGTGACCATTCAACCCACTATAGCACAACTCAACTCAAGCTATGGAAAGGATAACTCTACCATACATGAAAACAACCAATATATTACAACTACATAGCATCACTACAGCACACAAACTAACTAAAATCCTCTGAAATATCTTAACTAAACCAAAAGAACAGTAGCCCAAGAAAAAAAAACAGGAATCATCTACAACATGGAGTGTAATAACTATAGCAGCCACCATACAGAGCACATTCATGAACATCAACTGGCAGTCATAAGACATGATGAAAACTCCTTAATCTTATAGATTCAACCACAGTTTCAACTGGGAAACAGTGAGCATTGAAAAATGCCTGGAAGTTGGGTATTCAGACAAATCAGCCATCAACAGACACATAGAAATAAACCATGTTAACACACAAAAGAGACAACAAAAAGACCAGACATATCCTCCCCCATAGCCAGCACCCAGATAAACAGGGACAAAACACCAGACAAACATTCAAGCAGTAAAGAACAACCTAATCAAGGGACTATCAAGGTGAAAAGCATATCCCTGCCAACACTGGCAGGGCAAGCTGCTATAAACAGGGAGCAAACCTCACACTCTCGTGCACTCATTACCCAACTTACTCGTGCACTCATTACCCAACTTACTCGTGCACTCATTACCCAACTTACTCGTGCACTCATTACCCAACTTACTTCATTACAAGTTGGGTAATGAACGATTTGCAAGCAAACAACCAAGCTGAAAGAGCACCAAGGATTCCACAATATTGATTTTGCAATATTCCAAATGAACAAGCACTGTACATTTTGTGAGTTTTACTTTTACAAATCTTTTCTCAGGATTATGGGCCATGGTCATGGGAACGGTGAGCTTCCTGATTACAGGCAATGGAAAATAGAAGGTACCCCCTTGCAAAATGTCCAGGAAAGGTTGGCTAAACTTGGTCTCAAGGATCCATGGCTTCGGTAAGAGTTGGCATATCTGTAATCCTTCATTTGTTCAAGTCAATCGCAAAACACATTTTATGAAACAGAACAAAAATAAAGTTCCCATTCTAGAGAAGTCATTAAGCATTTTGTTTTCTAAGCATTTTTTTGTCCTATATTTGGAAATACAAAGTAGATTGACTTTGAAATTTTAGAATAGAAATGTAAAAGCTGATAATTAAGATTTGTGAGGACATTCTTGCACAAGAGAACTAGATTTCCCTATATGAAGTCGAATCAGTTCTTCAGAAAATTCGCATCCTTAAATTTAAAAAGTTTCTTTAAAATTGTACAGTGCATACTTTGAATAATATCCAATTTGAATTCAACATAAATTTTGTTTTGCTAAGGCTCTGCTGGAAAATATATTATCCTTTAAATGGTTTTCTGACATATACACTGCACATTATTTTGCAAGCTTTTGTACTCGTTAATACTAATATTTGATTTTTTTAATTGGAACTTTAGTTTTCAGGGTTTTTTTCATTGTTATCTTTATGAATGCAACTCAAGTGTAGATGACACCACGTGCTCTTCAAAAACATTTGCTTTTGAATGTAGATACTTTTATCTATACACATGAACTTTCAGGACAGCACAGGTAGTCCGCAACTTACAACCACAATTGGAACCAGAATTTCCATTACTAAGCAAGAGGGTGGTTAAGTGAGTCATGCCCAATATTTATGACTTTATTTGCCATGGTGGTTAAACAAATTACTGCAAGTGTTAAGTGAATTATGCTGCTGTTAAGTGAATCTGGCTTCCCCCGTTGTCTTTGCTTGTCAGAAGCTGGCTGGGAAGGTTGTATATGATGATCACATGACCCTGATGGTGCAACCATCATAAATAAATGCCAGTTACCAGCACCTAAATTTTGATCACATGACCATAGGGAAGCTGCAATGGTCGTAAGTGTGAGAACCAGTTATAAGTCATTTTTTTCAGTGCCATTGTAACTTGGAACAGTGATTAAACAAATGGTTATAAGTCGTGTAATGCCTGTATAACTTTCATAATTAATGAAGTACTCATTTGAAAGAAAGAAATAGTGGTTGGAATGTAAGAATTTTAGTTGTTGCCTAATTGTAAGTGGTGATTTCATAAATCCCATTTCTTATGCAACTCTGTGAGGTTCTGTGAAGATTAATTTTGAACTGAAAACATTTGGAGTGAATCTCTAGTAAAGGAGTAAATTGCAAGATAATCATTGTAGCTTCAAAACATGGGGTTTTTTTTTCCGGTAGCTGCCTCATTAAACAGCTCTATTAAGTGGGTTGGTGATTACAGCATGAAGTAATGGAAAATTATATGAAGGCTTGTGAATATAGCTATGAGGATTCTGATTAGAGGCCCCAAGCTATAAATAGTAGCATCAGGTGTTAGAGAACATGTGGTTAAGTGGTGAAGACATCAGGCTAGAAACTGGGACGTAGTGAGTTCTAGTCCTACCTTAGACATGAAAAATTGGGTAGATGACTTTGGCCCAGTCACTCTCTTTCAGCCCAGCTCACCTCACAGAGTTGTTATTGGGAGGAAAATAGGAGGAGGGAATATTAAGCATGTTTGTGTCTTGAGTTATTTATAAAAATAATAAAGATGGAATATAAATTAAATAAATAAAAAACAAGTAATGTGGAAAAATAGGAACACTGTATAGTTTTTCTTTGAATATACTTTATTCTAAGATGAAAGGCTATTTGGGGCAATTCTCCCTCTCTCATCTGTCAGCACATACTCCAACCCATGTTTTCCCAGGAAACCATAAACGTCTGGAGAGGCCTTTTGGCTAAGTGATGGTGAATCTGGAGAGAAGAAGGGTATATCAAATTCCAATAATTTGCTCAATTTTTAGGTATACTTATTTCTGTATTGAAAATATTATATGTAAGTTAAACTATGGGTTAAAAGGTAAAGTTGCAAAATTGTGTAATTTTTCATCTTATGTCTGTTTTTTCTCTAGCAATGAAGCATGGAGATTCTCAGGTGGCTTTGCAAAACCAGTCACTTTCCTGGACACAATCACCAAAGGATTCAAATGGGGGTTTGCCGCCTTTGTCGTGGCACTTGCAGTTGAATATACATTTTTCCCCCCAGAAAAAAATAAGGGACATCACTGAAGATTTGTTTGTGTCTTCTAGGTCTTGAGTCCATTGTATAGTCTGACGTTTCATGGAGTGGAGCACATTAAAGCTCCTCAAAGAAGAATATATGTGTAGTCTCTCTTTCCACCACAATTACGGGAAGAAATGTGGATATACATCAAAACAGCCCATTATTACTTAAACAGAATGGAAAGGCTGCCATTTGTTTATTTTTGTCCTAATATTTTTCTGTTCTGACAGGACAGCTAGGAGAGCACCCATAAGCCTGAGTTAAACACGATTCCCATGCATCATGCCCTCATCCCTTTTTCAAAATGGATATGGTAACTATTATTATGATTTGCGTTTGTATCATATCCTTTTTTCTCCACACATTTAGAGTGAAATATATGGATGTCGCTAAATCCATCTTCCCTCAATTTTATCCCATTAATACCACTATGAAGTAAGTTAGATCAAGAGGGCGCCATTTGATCTAGACCAGGGGTGTCAAACTCGCGGCGTCACGTCGTGATATGATGTGTCGTGACTTTTTCCCCCTTCGCTTAACCAGGGTGGACGTGCGCAGGTTTGACACCCCTGAGCTAGACCAAAAGCATGGTTTAAATACCGACATGTCAATTCACAAATCCAGCACAATAAAATCTACCTGTAGCTAAGCAACCTCTATAGATATGGGCCAGGTAGCTGGAGTACAGTCAGAATGGATCCAATTGATTGGTTTGAAAAGAATGAAAATTCTCACCGTGAGCCTCTCAGGGTTATGTTTTAGCTCCCTCCCTCCCTCCAGCATCTTGGTTGCATAGGATGAATCCCTGCTCTGCATCAAAGTTCAAATGGGCTTCGCTATATCATAACATCCTTCCAAACCTACGTATATTCCAGTTGACATCTCATCCATCATCACTCTCTCTCCCTTGGAAACCAACAGGCTGATTTGGCATTGAGAGAGTAAAGGGGAAGTTTAGGAGCAACAGAGCCAACTGCTCAGGCTGTCTCCATATTCAACAGTTCAGTTGGACATTGACAAATGGCAACCAATGTTATGAGATATTGCCTGTTAAGAACCATGGCCACTTTCAGAACCAATTCTATCCAGACCATCAATGCTATAGGTTATCAAATAGGCTTAGGTTTTCGGTAAGTCCAAAATAATATACTACCAGTAATAAGTATGTTAAATAATAGCCAACAGTCATGGCATTCAAGGCAATCAAACTTCCTTGGTACTCAATAGTTACACTGGGTTAACTATGGGGGAAGGTAATGTTCTCAGTGGCTGAGATAGAACAGTTCAAAGAAGTGTAGGGGAAGCAATGGATTGAATGGTATATAGCTATGGAAAGAGCATCAAAATAAAACTAAAAGATGCAAATTCAAATCTGCCATAGCAAAGGACAAGAGTTTAGCTTTGTTACTACAGTGAAATTGCAATTAAGAAATATAATGTGCATATTCTCAGATATGTGGAGCACTTGAACAAGTTGTGGGGTTCAGCTTAATTTTGGAAAATAAAATAATGTGGTTCAGATTGAGGGAGAAAAAAAGAGTGAGAGAGAAAAGTATTTGTTGGATTGGTATGATAAAAGATGGCTTAGCTTCTTTTGGAAAACAAAAATGGAAGAGACAGCATTTGCCCAACTGAGCAGAAATTGATTCTCTTCTGACTTCACTGAGTGGTAGAAGAGTATTTTTATAATTTGGGTGAGTAAGAGATTTAGGAAATTATTTATTTATTGAATTTATATGCTGCCAATCTCACTATTAAGGCAATGCATAAATTGCTGCAAAAAAAAATCCAAAACCAAATACTCATTACAGGATTTGGGTAATCAACAATATTGTATCAGACAGGAAATACATGCTTTTTATTTTGTCTTCCTAGGCTGAGGAGGGAGGCAAAAAAGCAAGAAGATTGTTTAGCATGAATGTTACTAACACAAGTATTCCAACAGCCCAACAGTGACACCAATATAATGAAATGTGATGTGATATCAGAGCACAGTGTCTATCCATTATATTTGCATCACATTATATTGAACAACAATAAGAGGCAGAGTTTCCGACATAGCATGCACACATTTGATTATTCCAACATTAGATTGGGTTTATCAACAGTCACAGGACAAACGTGAACTGGTAATTTCAGTTTGTAAAACTCAAAGTCTTAAGTTTTAATTGCTTTCTTTACATTTATCATCAGAGAAATTGTGTCTGAGTTTAACCTTTAATCTTTGTCTTAAAAAAGAAGATTCAAACCAGCATTGATCTTACTTGAGGACTACTTGCCTTCAAGCCATGTCTGCTGATTGAAGAGTATTAATCAGAAAATGGGATCGTGGTGGGGGATGGGGGAAATGCTGGAAGAAGTCCACATTTCTGGTGGCAGTCTGTTGCTCGAGTTTTAATCATGAAAAAGATTCCTCAGTGCTTTTGCCAAACCTACATATAGTTTTCCTTTCAACTCTAGGCTGCTTTTACCCAACATATGTTAAAACTTCCTGATACTTACCTTTGTTGCTGAGACATGGGCATCATGCAGTAAAACCCTTTAGGTCAAAGTTGTCCCATCCTATTGTCATTCATTTGTATGGCTAACTAAGATTACAATGGGGTAAATGCAACAGAGAAAGTCAGGCTGCTGCTAAGAATATTTTCCACTGAAAGGTATAACTTGTTTCTACTTGGGCTATACTGTGATTGATTAATATTTGATCAGCATGATCAATTTCCAATGCTTGAATATTTTATTATTTTGGAAGGATCAAGGATGAGGAGGGCAGAGACAGGACAAATAGGAAACATGGGAAGGGTAAAGAAAATGCATAGTTATAGTATGAAATTAAATACAAAAACATCGATCAATAAAAGAAAAAACATAAATGGTTGCAGTCTGTAACTTGCTTGCCTTTTGCAAAGCCATTTGAACAAATTGTTCCCAAGGGCCTTTGGTGCAACTGATGAATCTGCTTTTGTAATTATTTGATAGTTTTGTTCCTATTACTCTGTAAAGCAATTTGAGTCATTTGAAGTATGACAAAGAAATGTTTGTAGAAAACAATAAAAGTTGGATGTGGGGATATCGATAATACTGTTCATGGCTGATAAGGTTAATTGCTTTTCCTCCAGGTAAGAATGAAGATTACTAAAAAAAACCTGCTTATTTGTCAGAAGGAATTGCCATTTAATGCAAATATCCTTCCCTTAGAAGTGTCATTATCTTGCTAAAATTCACACACTAACATGAAATAATGTTGGAACAGCTTTATTGAAAAAGTAATTCTTAGATCTTTGGCCTCCTAGCCTTGACCAAAATACAGATAGTCCTCGCTTACTGAAAAGGAGAGGTGCCAGTCCTCAAAATTGCAGCTGTTGTAGTGATCCTACAATCATGTGATTACAATTTGGGTGCTTGGCAATTGGTGCATATGAAGGTAAATACATGTGAGCCAGGATAATGTTGCAGGAACCAAGCTGGGTCGGTCACCGGGACCAGAGGTTTTGTCTTCTGAGCTTTTGGACTCTGGTCCCAGTGACTGATCCAGCTTGGTTCCTGGAACTGGTGCATATGTATAATGGTTGTAGCATCCCACAGTCATGTAAGTATCATTTGCAACCTTCATAGTTGGCTTTTGAGAAGTCAACAGGAAAACCAATAGGAAGTTATGACCGCATATCACACTTAATGGCCTGTAATGATTTGCTTAATAACTGCAGCAGGAACTGAAGAAATTACACCATAAATTAGGCATAGTCATGTGACTTAATTTTATGACTGCAATGCTTAGTGACAGTTACTTGTTCTGATGGGATTACCCGTATTGGGGCATCAGCAAAACAGAGCCAATTAGGGCAAACAGGAAGGGGGGGAAACAAATCATGCTCAGGCATATTCAAAACAACACCTAGATCCATCGGGCAACTGGATCAAGATTATGGTATTTTAAGCAGATTTATATCAGGTGTTGCCACTACATAACACAGGTAGACCTGTTCGTTTACTGACTAAAGTTACAACAGAACTAAAAAAAATGACTTATGACTGGTTTTCACACTTGTGTCTATTGCAGGATCCCCATTGGTCACATAATAAATATTCAGGCAATTGGCATGTATTTATAACAGTTGCACTGTCCCAAGGTCATGTGATCACCATTTGTAACCTTTCCAGATGGCTTTTGACAAGCAAAGTCAATGGAGGAAGCCAGATTTGCTTAACCACCACATGGTTCACTTAACTATAGTGATTTGCTAAACAATTGTGTAAAAAGGTTGTAAATGGACAAAACTCACTTAACAACTACCTTACTTAGCAATGGAAATTTTGGCCACTGTTGTGGTCAGTTGTGGTCGTTAAGTCAAGGACTACCTGTATAGTATCCATTCTGATTTAAGCAGGGGTCAGTTCCTCTCGGTTCGGACCGGTTCTCCCGAACCGGTAGCGGCCCGCTGGTGATGTCATGATGACATCACCGAACCGGATCGGTCGGTGCCGGTCCGTGGGGGCCACCATCTTTTTTTAAAAAAAAAATTCAAAAAAAAATTAATTTTTTTAATTTATTTTTTCCTTCTGAGCATGCCCAGAAGCCGATTTCCAGCACTGTGCATGCAGTCGCCATCTTTTTTTCAGCTTTGTTTTTGTTTTTTGTTTTTTTGAATTTTTTCAGATTTTTTGTTACTGCGCATGCGCGCGCAAATCGTGCACATGCCCACGAGGCGCGCCCACATGGTGCGGGAGGGAGCGAACCGGCAGCGAGGTAAGTTGGAACCCACCCCTGGATTTAAGGCAGATAATGATTTAAGGCAGATAAAGTCCTAAATATCTAAATTGACCTGATTGATAAGCTTCTTAAAGCCAGTTTGTAACTTTTTATTGAAACTAGAGATAAATTGATGAAATTTACCAAACCTAATGAAAATGCTGATTTTTTCAAGGTTAACATCTATTCCTTAGAACAGTGGTTCTCAACCTTTCTAATGCCGCGACACTCCCCCCCCCGCCGCCGCAACCCCCTTCCCGCATGGGATGAGGTGACAAAGGGGGCGTGGCCCGCTGCCGTGGCTAGCGGCTGTCCGGCGACCCGCAGGCACGGCCGAACTGGGAGCATTTCCAAGATGGCGGGCTAGCGCATGCGGCGACCCCTGTGAAAAGGTCGTTCGACCCCCAAAGGGGTCGCGACCCACAGGTTGAGAACCGCTGCCTTAGAATTTGAAATAACCAAAACACTTTCCCTTTTTAAAAAAAGAGCTTTTAGAGAGGACCCAGGATACAGGTCAGTCAGCTTTAATAATTGTTCTGGATAAAATAGTAAAAGTATTATGAAACATACAATTGGATAATAAAGAAAAAAGTGTTTTGAAAAGGAACTAACATGGCTTCAGTAAGAGTAAGTCTTCATTTAAGTCTTCATGTTCTGTGAAGACTTAAGTGATTTGTTGTGCAAGTCAATCTCCGTTTAAAAGTCATATTGAATAGAGAAGCAAGGAAATAGATAACCATGGCTACAAGGTAGGCTGATACAAAGTTAAAACTGTAGTGAATCAGAGAGGCCAATCTTAGAAGTGAGAGCTGGACATGATTACAAGATAAACTATCAAATAAGTCCAGGGGTCCAAGAATTCAAGAGAAACTAGATATTTGACAAAGGATTAGAACTGTTGGTAGCATCAAAGCTGATGTATTTGATTCCTTTCAAATTCCTTGCTCTAATGTCTAAAAAAAACACAGGGATCATCTTTGCTCAGTTCTTTTCAAATTCCTTCCAAGTTTTAGGACTTGGCATTTGGCATCATCACTACCGGAGTGGCTGACAGTATTGTAGGATTGTATTAATTAGAAGTATGTGCTGTCATCTGAGATCAAGCCTGCTTTCCCAAAACACATTGGTCATCTGCCATCTTCTGAGAAAACGATGGCATTAGCCAACTTAATCTAATTAATACTTGCCTTTCTCAAGAATAAATGTTTGCCATTGTTGGCACAGTCTTCTCCTTAGCCCAGACAAAAACACAAAATAATAAGCAAGAACTAACTGCACATCCGTAACTGAAATTATTTAGTACAAATGACAAAATAATGTTTTCTATGATAGAAAAAAGATATATTCTGTAATTCTGTATTCAGTGCTTTGTCTAGTTGCTGGCTATTTCAGGTAGTGCCGTGATGGTGAACCTATGGCACGCGTGCCACAGGTGGCACGTGGTGCCATATCTGAGGGCACGCGAGGCGTTGCCCTGTGTCAGCTCCAGCGCGCATGTGCACGCTGGCCAGCTGATTTTCGGCCTTCCGGAGGGCGGGGGGAGGCCATTTTCACCCTCCCCAGGCTTCAGGAAAGCCTCCGGAGCCTGTGGATGGCGAAAAACAGGCTCAAGGGGCCTACCGGAAGTCCGGAGGCTTCAGTGAGGCCTGCATGCATGCGTGGGGGGGGGGCAGCACGGGGGGTTTGTGCACGCATGCACGGGGGGAGGGCATTGCATTATGGGTGTGGGCACACACACACACACGCTATCGCGCGCGTGCGCGCCCTTTTGGCACCCGAGCAAAAAAAGGTTCGCCATCACTGGTATAGTGTATATTATTTTGGCCTTTGTTAAAGCCTTGAGGAAAAATATATTAGCCATACAAAGAACCATCATCTTGAAGTCAATGGTAGTGATTTTTTTAAAAAAATACATTCATTAATCAAAACTTCTATAAATATTTATAAATGCACAAAGAGTGGAAGAATGGCAATTGATTTTCTTCTCAACTTTTTTCAACGATCATTTTTTTCTCGTTACAAGCAAAGGTATAGATAAAATATTAAAATTTACCATAGTACTTCCAAAGTAGGATTCCCTTACCAATTCTTATAAACTGCTTCTGTGAGGATTTCCAATGAGAGAATTGGGTGAACATAAACCCAAACCTGTATTTTGAGCAACAGTGAAGTACTGTATTTTTCGGAGTATAAGACGCACCTTAGTTTTGGGGGAGGAAAACAAGAAAACAAGGGGGGGGGGAAATCTGCCTCTGCCTCCCAGCAATTTGCCTCCCAGCAAACAGCAAACAGTACAGATGATATACACTGTTTGCTGTGTATTTCTCTGCATGTGTGCCTGACCCATATAAATAGCAAAGAATTGGAGAAATGTACATTATGGCAGTATATTAATGGCAGAAAGTTTTCTTAAATGTAGTCACACTAACTCCTCCCAATTATTTAAATAGATCTACTCCAAACGCAACGATCTGCTCATGGAAACTACTTAAAACCCCATTTTCGAAAAGGGGAGAACAACATACTTACCATCCGCTGTGTTTTTGTTTCATTGCCCAGAATACCGAGTGGTCTAATTGAAGGGGAGGGGGGGGAGAGAGAACCTCTTGTGACAATAATTTGCATTCATCTGGGCATAAATTAACGGTGATTCATTTATAAAGTGGAAATGGAAGCAAGCTTGCGCTCATTGGAGGGACTTTATGGCTATAATCAGTTGCTAATCAGGCTCTGCACTGTTTGCTGCAAGGAGGCAAATTGCTGGGAGGCAGAGGCCAAAGGGTGGGGGTGGCTGGGTGGGGCTACATTCGGTGTATAAGACGCACCCAAGTTTTCACCCTCTTTTTGGGAGTAAAAAGGTGCGTCTTATATTCCGAAAAATACGGTAATAACAAGGCTTTCAAATTTAAAACTGCTAAAGTGGAGCAAAATAAAACAGGTGAAGGCTTAGTTTTGGTTTTCCTTTTTTTAATCAGTATTCCTACAGGTAGTCCTCAACTTACAACCACAATTGAACCCAAAATGTATGTTGCTAAATGAAACGTTAAGTGAATTTTGCCCCATTTTACCACCTTGCCAGAGTTGTGAAGTGAATCATTGCAGTTGTTAAGTTAGTAACAGGGTTGTTAAGTGAATCTGGCTTCCCCATTGACTTTGCATGTCACAAGGTGATCACATGACCCCTGGACACTGCAACTGTCATAAATATGAACCAGTTGCCAAGCATCTGGATTTTGATCATGTGACCAAGGGGATGCTAAACAGTTGTGTGAAAAATGGACACGTCAGTGCCCTTGTAACTTTGAACGGTCACTAAATGAATTATTGTAAGTTGAGGACCTGTACTTATGCTTTTTTCGTGAAATATGTTGTATATTATAATAAAAAACCAAACTTTTTTCAGGCAGTTGTTTGTTTACCATGTATTAAAAGCTATGCCATCAGAAATAATTACCACAAAAATTGACAATATAAGTATATAATCTTTCTTGAAAAATAGTTTGATAAAGTTAAAATCTGATCACCATCCTGCCTAATAAAAGTAAATTAAAATGTTTAAACAAGGAAGTTGGGGAACTGTTATTTTATGGAACTGGCAGAATTTTGTTTCATAATTGAGAAACATTATGACACATAGAACATTCCGAAGACTTGAAATAAGACTGCTTAATCTAGAAAGTACTGTGTAGTGTAATGTAATGCAAATATTTTATAACAAAGTAAAATGAATAATAACTAAATCACAGAATTAAATGTCACCTATCTCTACTAATATGACTAGAGAACGTTTAAGTTGCGCCTTTTGTTTTTGTTTCTTTTAAATATCTGTCTTTTTAAGAGGTTTGTGATAAAATGCATTGATAGTACTGTAGGTTGTTAACTTCTGTGGATGCATGATAGAAAAAGCAGGACATCCGCGCAAACAAAAGGGAGAACTTCTTGTGAAGAAAAAGCTTTTCTTTAGGACATCACAGTGGAGGGGAGCTGCGATGATAAACTCCGTTTAGTCTTATCGACCCCGTCCCAAACTGAACGCTATCAGAGGTATAAAACAGCATATTCATATATATTCCGGTTGTAGAACTGAGACAAACTCCTAGCAACATACTTCAACGCAAATTGTAATTACAACATATATTTTCCAGTTTTCCCCCAAAATAATATCTTGTTGGTCCTTTGACTCGTCCGTCGAGTGCAGGCCTCGTTATTTGGAGCTGGGCGGCTCCCAAGCTAACGTCATCTTCAACCAACTGCCTGTAGTAAGTCTTTTGCTTCCCGAAATGGCGAGCCTGCTGTATTGAGGAGACGCAGAGCAGAGCGGAGAGGGCGCTCGGGCTGTGAGTATTGCTGGCTGAGAAGCCGAGTGGGGAATGGGGCGTCCGTGGACTGAGGCGTTTGCTAGAGCGCTTGGAGACGAGAAGCTAAAGACAAGGCCATCTTCTCGAGGCGCCTGGGCAACAAAAAGCCAAGCTAGTTCTGACTCTGCTTCAGGAGATACGTGTTATAAATCAAGTTACGCACGCGTCTCTGCCTGAAAAGGAAAGGGGCGCTTGACCTTCGATGCCAGTTTCTCCGGAGTAAGGCGCCGCTGAATTCAATAAGGGTGTCGTCCCAAGCGAGCAACGCTTGGAAGGTTGTGTTTAGACTAGCCCTTTGCGCTTGGCTGAGTTTACTCCTGAGTAAAGTTAATTACGTTCGTTGCCTTCGAGAAGCGGCGGAAAAGAGACGGCCTTATTATCCACGCGCTTTAAACAAAAGCTTATGGCAGTGTTAGTCCGTAGTGACGGAGAGGGAAGCTTTTGTCGCCAAAGAGAAGCTCCGCGGTCCTCGTCTTCATTCGAACGCGCAGGGCGTTTGTGTTGCGGGAATTCTGTGTATTCTGGCGTGTATTCTGACTTAGTCGGAAGAGGGAAGAATGCAGGGCCCGACGACTTTGTTTCGTTTCGCTGCCGGTTCTCCTTCCCGACGGCCGAGGGGAGCGTTTTTTCATTTTTTTATGGATCTGCGTAATAGTCCCCTTCTATTCGTATGTTTGCTCAGACATTGCTTATAAATTTAATAAACTATTCATTGATTATAAGCGCCTATGTAACATTAGAAAAGGAAAACAAAAATTATATGGGCAGAGCTTTGCTGGTAACTTCACTGACAAACTACCGGAAGTTTTCTTGGCCGTAATACAGGAGAAGTTTGTGGGATTTTTTTCCCCCAATAGCTCTGGGATTTTTGGTGCTCTCTGATCAGAATATTAAGTCAGATCCTGCTGAGTTTTTTCAAAACCAAAAGGTCCAGCAGATGGATTAGTGGCGTTTTCATTTTCGTTTTCCTTTTGTTGTCACAAAAGATTTTAAATACAACTGCATGCGACACTGATTATTCTAAATGTAAATTGGAGTAGGATTGTATCCTCTGCTTCTGATGGCATCCTTGATTAAATTATCTACTATGATTAAAATAATAGCTTTCACTGTTAATAACGTGTTTTTGCCGGTATTTTAGGGAAAATCCTAATTATTTGGAGCTCTAGTCTGGACTTTTCATAACCGACTATCAGACTGACACATGATATCTAAAGCCTTCTATTTTAGCCATTGTTATGTTCCATCATGTCTTTGTGACTGTTAAGAAGGAAGTAGTCCTGTTTATTTACTGGCAATTGTGAGTTTTCTCAAGAAAATCTCTTTAAAACTGTAATGTTCAAGTGATAAATTCAAGGAAAGCAGGATTTCTCAAACTCTGAAAATACATAATCCTTTTAAATGATAACATGAATTTGTGTTACAATACCCATCCCCTCTGATTAGATAGTGTCATCAAAGCAATGAACATGAATTTGGGCAAACTCTGGGAGATAGTGGAGGAGAAGGGGGCATGGCATACTAAAGTCCATAGCTTCATAAAAAGGCAGACCAGACAGGACTTATTGACTGAACACCTCACCCTCTCATTATCAGGACTTAGTTGTGCAAGAAATAAACTTACACCTTTAATCTGTAAACAAAAAAGTGATAGAACCATATAGCTTTAGAAAATAAAACCCTATCGTTGGAAGTTGAAGAATTGAAGAAAAATTGAAGAAAAAGTTTAAAACCACATTTTAATGGAAGGATGAACCTGCTTATTTTTGTATCATTTTGAAATCTGAATTTCATTTTGAAGACAGCTAGTTTCTTTCACTAGTCAGATAGGAAGTAAAAGGGTATTTCTTTGCCTTAAGTCAATTTCTCTTTGTGGGAAGCCCTGCCTCCTAGAAGAATGAAATATTTTGAGGAATATTAAAAAGGCAAAATATTATATTTCCCCAAAGGGAGAAATGGAGAAACGTGTTTTTTAGAGGCAGAAAGCAGCCCCCACTTTTTCTTAATAGCCCACAGCAGATGTCAGCACTTAAGGAGATAAAGAGCTTATTGAAAGAAGCCAACTATCTAGATGACTCTATTCATAAGCAAAGCAAATACTGCAGGCAGAAATCCATTCAAGACAGGGTATTTCAAAACTGCTTGCAGCGAAGTTTGACAGCTAACAAAGGCAGAGTGATAGGATTAGAAGCAGCCCCTCACCCAAGATCCAACACAGGACAAAAGCCATTAGACACAATAGGAATTGCCCAATTCCATTTCAGAACACAAGCCCCTTCATTGCATAACCCCCCAGAGCAGTCCAAACTTCACTGGGAGCTCAGATAAACAATAAGACAGAGGTTGACCAGATTAGCTCAGACAAGCACCTAGGATTTGCATTTCCTCTTTTGCCTATAGAGCTAGCTATGACCCCTACATGACCCCATAGGAATCTGACAACAGCCAATAGAATATTAAAGGACATGTTCTTGCATAGGAACAGGAAGCTCAAATACAAAGCCCAAATAAGGTATAACATTCCCCCCCCTCAACTCCATTTTGTCAGCTGTCCCAAAATCACATGTGGTTGGTGGTTTTGCTTCATCAATAAATGGACCTTTCTTTCCAATCAGCCTCCATTTTATTTCCAGCATCTTTCTCCCAGCTTGCAACTGAACCAGATGGATTTTTCTTCCAACATCTTGAAATACTATAGCTTGCAAAATCGGCTGCTTTTGATGATCTCTTCCCAGTAACCTCAATCCTTCACTTCCCATTTGTAATTCTGTCTGCAGAGTGAAGATCAGAGTTTTCTGTTAAATTTTTGGGCTCTCCAACCTTGATTGTTCCCTTTGAAAGAAAAGGTGGCATACAAAAACAAAAAGGCTTCTTAGTTTGCATTAAACTGGTAAGCCTGCTCACAGAAAGCTGCCTCCTGGCAACTCTTCTACCCTTTGTCTTGTGACCCACCCATCTCCACTTTGATAAAACCTAATTTACAGGGTTAAATGCAGGAAATAAATCACATTTTGTTTACAATGGAAACGTCAAAATGGAAAGTCTGAAAATGGAAAATCAATCTTTTCTTCTTCCAGAACCATCTTACTTTAATAGCGAAACAACCACAGCTAGATTCAAAAGTATATATTTTAAGATGAATATAAATGGACTGTTAAGACGAATTGGGAAAAAATAATAATCTTGACTAATGTAAAAGCATAGGCCCCAAGTGCTTTCTGGATCCTGAACTAAAAAGCAGTCTTATTCCCTTTCTGTTGCAGTACACAGAACTGAGGCCTTACAGGGGAGGGTAGATAGAATCATACTGTCAATAGAATCTCAGGGAAACCCACCCCCCTTTATAAAAGTTCAGTCATTTTTTAGAAAGGAAACTGACAATACTGAAAGTGATACGCTATAAATATGCTTAGTGACATCATAATATTGACTAATTTGGGAAAAAATAGTATATGACATGTATGTGGTTTGAAATTAGTCACCAATTCTACTTTATATCTTATTGCTAGTCCAACTTGTAGCTGCTGAAATAGTAAGCTTATTTTTTTATTTACACTAAACTGCTATGAAAGGGTAAAATATACACAGAACTGATTGCACAATATGGAGACCACAGTTTTCAAGCCTTGCTTTATATGTTTCTTTCTCAGCCCCATGTACTCTATCTTCCTTCCGGTTGGCTGCTTTACACATGATTCCTGGTTTCATCCAGTTTAAGAATATGGAACAGGCCTAATTCAAAGAGATTGCTCACTTATCTGTGGCTGTAATGTAATTTGCTTGGTTTTGACTTACAACTGGATTGTGTTAACTCACCCATAATGGTTTGTAAACAATATAGTGAGCCTCAAAACTTAAAATACAGAACATGATTGGATGTAGGATATGGTGGTATGCACAAACTATAAGATTTTTTTTAATGCAGTATGTCATGTGAATACGTCCAGTGGTTATTTCTAAATTGTGATTTTACTGTGTAAAGCACAACTGGCTGAATTTACAGAACACACAGAGTCAAAATCAAATCATATTATGACTGTATAGTGTGCAAATCTGGCAGATAGAAGGCAGCTTTTGTCAGGTGTGCATAAAACTCAGTGAAGTCAGTAAGATTTAATTGTGTATCCAATTGTAGTCCAAATGGGCCTGGAAATGTTTCCACACAGCATGCATATTTTCTGATTCTTTCTAGCGTATTCATTATTAGAAATATCTTGTTATTTAGAAGAATGCAGATTTTGTAGCTAATCCTTGGCTTGCAAAACTGAAAGACTATAACTGCCCTATCTGATATGCTTGCAATTCCTGGAATGTCAAGGATGTGATTTGTCCTTCATTCCTTCAGTCCCTCCTCAGTGCAAACTGGAATTTCCTGGGGGGGAGGGAGGGAAACCTATTTTATGTTCTCTCCCTTTTATGTATATTCTTGATTTCACTGGGACTCATTTCAGTCTTGAAAACTAAATCTGAACAAAGATACACAGTGATTGCGAGTTATGAAAAAGCAGCCTTAGTCTCTGGGTATGTTTAAATCAGTCTTAAATTTATAGGAATAATATGCTTTTGGTGATTGGTGAATATTTGTAGTATTTTCAGTATCAGATTGCAGACATTGTGATGTTTAAATCCTGGCAGTGTAATCCTATGCACTTTTACTCTAAAGTTGGTACATAGATTTGTTTCATGGAATTACAGCCTTGGTATCTTTGTTAATTATAACAAATAAAAATGATGCTTCTGCCTCTCTTCCAAGCTCTAATAGGGCTATGAATGTATGTACATATGTCAGTTTATTATTGATTATGACAATTAGACATCTTAATCATGGGATTTTTTAGTCCTGCCTTACGTATGAAAGCTAGCTGGGTGACTTGGGGCCAATTACTCTCTCAGCCAATTCACCTCACAAGGTGGTGGTTATGGAGAAAATAGAAAGAGGAAATAGTATTACTGCCTTGAGTTATTTGTAAAAATAATAGTGGAATAAAAATAAATGATTGCTTGATTGATGAAGCACTGTGGAATCTACAGAGGTAATACTTAATGAGGTCTATGTCCTTTTATTCAGAGATCATTAAGAATTTGTCTAAAACAATTGTCTAGGTATGTCTTTGGGGTTAGGTGATTTAAATTGGCAATTGTAAATTGGTAAAATTCTGATCTGATGTGCTTCTGTTCTAACTAATCCTTCTGTGGCCTGACCCAAACCATTCGTTGTCTGTCAGCCTCTATGAGAATGAAAAGAAAGTACAGGTAGTCTTCGACTTATAACCATTTTTTTAGTGACCGTTGGAAGTTATAGTAGCATTGGAAAAAGTGACTTATGACTGTTTTTTACACTTATGACAATTGCAGCATCCCCATAGTCATGTGATCAGAATTCAGATGCTTGGCAACTGGCATGTATTTATGACATGTATTCATCGTGTGATGACCTTTTGTGACTTTCTGGCAAGCAAAGACAATACGGAAGCCAGATTCACTTAACAAGCGTGTTACTAACTTAACAACCTCAGGGATTCATATAACAACTGTGGCAAAAAAAAGTTGTAAAATGAAGCAAAACTCATTTAACAACTGGCTTGCTTAGCAACGGAAATTTTGGGCTCAGTGGTTGATCTAAGTCGAGGACTACCTGTATACTAACTTAACTTTTAGTTAGTTACAAGATTGGGCTGAAGCAAAATGATGTACTGAACGTGGAGTAGTTTGAATAATTGAAACAGCTAGAAATTTTTATTTTGAAAATACTAAGGTAGGAGACCATCTTCCCTCAACTCCTTCACCCCTAAGTAGATTGCAGAAACTGACCTTACATTTGATGAGAAAAGGAATAGAAGATTATGTTATGAATAAGTGATCAGGAGGTGGAAATTACGAGGGGGCATTCTAATGAGAAGCTCTTGGGGAGTATCTGTTTGGTAAATTTTAACTCATACAAGGACTGATCTTGACTCCTTTTCCTTCCTTCCTTTCTTCCCTGTTTAATTATGTCTTCCTGATTGCCCTCTCTTGCCTTCTCCAACGCAGCTGCTCAGCACATTATCTCCATTCTGATGGATTCTCTGTCCCTGTTTCTGCTAGAAGGAATGAGGGGAATGTGTGTATTTGTGTTCTTCTGTAGTGTTTCTGTGTAAAAGGTATCTGTGTGGCTACTACAGGTTCATACATACAGTATGAACAAGTATCTAAGCTGATACAAGGAAAAAAAGTTAATTCTTATACAATAAACCCCCCTCTACATAACAGTATGGGAGGGAATCAGTTATAAGCAGAGGCGCTTACAATATTTTAACCTTTTCCATGAGGGAGGCAGGCATACCTGTTCATATGTATATGCATTCCTTAGGGTTCCCCCTTTATACACACACACACACACACACACACACCTTTTTTTTAAATGAGGCATAAGGGTATCTGGATTGGTTAACAATCCTTGGCTGATCACTGGGAAAACTGAGTATTTCACAGGATTTTTGCATATAATGATTTTTTCTGACTTCCTGTGAGGTTTGGGGAGATCATCCTAAACTCAGAGTCATTTTCCATTAGAGTAAATATAGTAAAATGAACACTGTAAATATTCTAAATGCTCCTATGGAGCATTGTGGTGCAAAACCTACCTTTAGAATTTGAAGTTAGGAACAGAGGAAGCTGCTGTATAAGAACTAAGTCAGCCCATCCTATTCAGTAATGTTCACAGTGTTAGTTCCCCAGGACTTCAAGTGACAATTTTTCCAGTTCTCTGTGGAAATGCCCAAAGATTGCTCAGATATCCTGTTTCTATGCAAAACATGTATTTTCCTGAAGAGCTAAATCTCTCCTTTCAGAAAGCATAATTTTAGTGAAAGAGACGTTTTATGGACATCAGTGGCATATTGTCATTTCCCATTTTCAATCTGCACCTTTTGCTTAATTTCAGTTTCAGTTCCTCTGGGCATTCTAAGTGGTGTGATAGAACTTTTTTGAAAACTGGATATTCCGTTTTGATTCATCCTAAGCATTATTTAATTTGAAAAAGTTATACTGTTCCCAGCCTGAGCAAATGAACAAATGTAGCAGCAGATGAGATGGCAGAAGGAGTGCCAGCAGTCAACTTTATAATCATTGTGTGTGATTAAAATGATTTGGGTTTGTCTAGGTCTTCTCTTCTTGTCAATGGTCTTTTGATATATAAAAGGCATAAAATGAAGCCTGGATATTGAAGATCAACAAGGAAGGCAGATTCTGCATTAAGAAGCAAGCCTCATGACGTGGCTTTTCTTGTTTAAAACACACACAGAGAACTGTAAAGGGATAGTGGCCTGTGATGACATTGTGCAGTGTGCCAGCATCCCTCCTTTACCAGCTTGAACAGGAACTGGATACAGATGAAAAGGAAACCATGGTCTTCTTGTGCAGCGATCTCATGCCTGACGTATCTATGCCTGATGTCCTACAACTCTTGACAGCTTTGAATGAAAAGGAGATGCTGACCACCATCAACTTATCTGAACTATTATACAGGCTGAAAAGATTTGACTTGTTAAAGAAGTTCCTGGGGACTGGAAGAGCAGCTGTGGAAGCCAATTTAGCCAATCATTCTCAGATGTTGTCAAAATACAGGTGAGCTAAGTTGAAGAGCATTCTGGGCTTTTGAAAAACATACGCCTCTATATTAATTTATTTCCACTGGTTTCTGTTTCTAAGAATTGCTTCTCTTGAAAATGCTCTGCTGTATGATAACACCAGAATTGTAAAATTCTGTGAGTTTTCAGTTCCATTTCTATAAACTGAAAAACGATTTTGGGAGGAGAATAGTGATCCAGTATTAGGTTATAAATTAGGTTAGTGATCCATAGGTTATCAACTATGATGGGCGGCTATAGAAATTTAATATAAATATTTTAAAATAAAAAATAAATATACCAATCATGCAACTTAATCATTCAGACCACCATGGGTATTGGAAATCACAGTTATTTACACTAATTATTTGTTCAAGGGAGTGAGTAAACAACTGAAATCCAAACCAAAGTTAGCTTGAACTTGAACATTTTATAATGAAATATAAAATTGCTGTGGTATCCTTCTCCTTTATTTTTTATTTCACCATAACTAATGCAAGGACTGTTTTCATCTTAAGAATTTCCAACAGTCCTACATCAGATGCAGAAGGTTGGGTTACAGCCCATTGCAAGTGTTGGAGCATCCCAAATAAGTCAGAACTAGCATTATTTTATGAGAGCTTTGGTCTCAAGGCATCTGGAAGGCTCCAGGATGGGGAAACTGCCCTAGTATAAAAACCTGAAATTCAGGTAATAAGCCATCAGTGGCGCGGTGGTGCAGTGGTTAGAATGCAGTACTGCAGGCTATTTCTGCTGACTGCCGGCTGCCTGCAATTTGGCAGTTTGAATCTCACCAGGCTCAAGGTTGACTCAGCCTTCCATCCTTCTGTGGTCAGTAAAATGAGGACCCAGATTGTTGGGGGCAATAGGCTGACACTGTAAACCACTTAGAGAGGGCTGTAAAGCACTGTGAAGCGATATGTAAGTCTAAGTGCTATTGCTATTAATACAGTTCATATAGGAACTCCTTATGTGTTGTTTCTGTTGCTATTGCTATTGCTATCAGTATGTCAGAAGAGTTACCAAAATATGCAGAGTAGGAATTTAGCAGGATATCCAAAATACGCCTATCTTCATATCCATACATGAACTGAGCCTCAGCAATGGATATATTTTATGGTGTACAAAGGATGCATAAAAGGAAAATCGATATATTATTGTTATGGGAAGCTGCTGTGCATACCTCACCATTGGTCATTCTGTGTAGGACTGATAAGAGTTGTAGTCCAAAATAACTAATAGCTTTCAAAGTTAAATTTGTTCCTGAGTACCTTTTCCTGATTTTATTAAGCCGTATTCTCTATTTTTACTTTTGATATTTTTTATTTGGGTGGGGTTCTTGTGATTTGCAATTGTACTATTCATTTGGTCTTGCTCTTAACTATTAATAATTATTGGTTGAAAAATACATACATGGTTAAAATATAGTTTAAGAAAGGAGTATTGTATAAGAATATGTAGCACAGCCCTTAGGTAGGAGAGCAAAGCCTTTTAAAAATTAATTTAATTTTAAATTAATTGCAAATTGTCTTTGTGTGCAGGGTGTTGATGACTGAAATCAATGAAGATCTGGACAAAGAAGACTTGATATCTCTCTCTTTCCTTCTGAAAAATCATCTTGGTACATCGCGCAAGGAGAAGGTAAACTTAACATAAACATGATAATAATTCATCGCAGTTCTCTGTATGTTACAGTGAATGAACACAGAGGAAGGAACAAGGATGTCCTGGTTTATGTCTGATGGCTTTGCCTCCTTCCCGTATGCAGGTGTAAGAGGCCACCATGCACCTGCAGAATGCAGCTATGATGTATGCTTTATAAATCAAACTTTGGAAAGATAGTACTAAATCAACAGGAGGGATAGAAAGCAATAAACTTAATGGGGATAGAAAGCTAACTTCTGTTGTAACAAGGCCACTTCAAATGATAACTGAAAGGATGAATAAATAGCTCCTCAGGGCTAGGTACAGCATAATCGCCTTTTCTCTTTCTCTTTCCATAAGATCCTCTTAACAGTATAGTAGTTCCTGCATTAGGATCCTGAGAATATTGATTTCTATCTAGGTGGTCAATGATAATAAAATACTGAAACTGCAAGCAAATTCATTTGGGAATTACCAGTGCTACTAATAACTTCCAGTTGTTAAAGCTCTTTATTGTCACTTGTTGACATACATGAAGCAGAATTCTTAGCTGACAGATTAATTTAATCCAGAACTATTTTTTATTTAATTTTACCTGATACTGACAACTGCTCAGCAGTCCCTTTCACCAATTGTGTGTTTCTTAGAATGATTTGTAATAAGAGTAGAATTCAATTCTGAGCCCTCCAGGTGATTTGGACAAAAATTACTGTCATCCTAACTATGAGCCAATCTGGTATGGTGCTCTAAAATATATGTAGAGGCACCGGGGTGGGTTGGAGTGAAAGATACTATTTCCAGCTTGCTCACTGAAATGAACTTACTCTGGTGCTAGTTTCAAGTTTAAGCCACTATGTTGTGTAATCCCTTCCTCATTAGTAAAACTGGAAATTCAAAAAACATTCCCTTGCAGGATTAGTATAGGGTAAACATTAATTGTGAAGTAATATATTTTCCTAAATAGGGGAGACAGATACTGTACTACCAATCTTTCTATATTCCATGAAAGTTTAATATATAACACTAATTTCTCAGGAGTGCGTTGTCTTGTCCTTACAATTCTGACTGATTTTTCTAGAGTTTTCTGGCAATTATTACTGACCTGGAAAAGCTAGATCTGATATCTCCCATGCATCTGGATTTAATAGAAAATTGCTTCCTGACCATTCACAGGAGAGACTTGGCAAAAAAGATTCAAAAGTACAAACTAGAAGGTAAGATTTGCTATGTCTTACCATTCAGCTTTAGAGGCTAATTCTCATAGTTTGCTGTCTTCACTGACAAAGAGAGTTCTGCATTCCCTGCCTACTGTAGTTGGAGGAATCTGTAGAGCTACTTAGGCGAAAATTGTACTGAACTCAGTGAGGCTTATTAATGTGTAAACATACATAGGAATGCTGCTAATAGTAAGTATATCTGAACAAGTTGTTGAGTCCAGAAATTTGGGTTTCATGATTTTGAAACAATACGAAACCAATAATTTCATCTTGTCATCAATCCGTTTAAGTCTTAATTGAAAATGGTAATATTAGCAATACAATAATATCTAAAAAATTTATTTCTCACGTAATGAGAATTTGGGGAGGGAGAATGTAGGAAAAAACTTGTTGGTCATGCCCCATCCTTGGGATTTTGGTTACCTGTCTGAACAGTCCTCCAGACATCAAGTAGAGCTTACTGTTCTAATATTCTGTGCCTTGATTTTTCCCCTCATTCTAAATCTAAATGTCTACAAACATATAGAACATGTACCACCCATCCTTCTAGGCATGGGCCTTTATAGTATAACAGGTAATGAGGATATGTTAGAAGCTCTCAAGTTTATTTATCCCCTCTGCTTCTCCTCACATACATGAGCAGCAATCAGTGTCTGTACAGGGCTACTAGCTTACCACATGCACAGCAGTGAAATAGTGAACAGCTTTGATGTAGAGAGTAAACACAATACTCAAAGGATGTTGTGTATCTATTCTTCCTCCTTCCATATTTTTTAAGAGGCTGAAGATTTTGTAAAGAGTAAGTTTATGATTGACAAGTAAATTAAAAGAAGGGGGAAAAACAAACTAGCTCCATGGCTTCGTACTTTTCTTAATAGTTATTAAGAAATTAAGAAATAGAGAGCCAGTTTGGTTTAGTGGTTAAGGCTAGAAAGCAAGGACTGTGAGTGCAAGTCCTGCCTTAAGCATAAAAACCAACTGGGTGACCTTGGGCCAGTCACTCCCTCTCAGCCCAACTCACCTCATAGGGTTATTGTGGGGAAAATAGGAAGAAGAAGATACGTTGGATATGTTCACTTTCTTATTTGTAAAAACAATAAAGGCAGGATTTTAACAGTAACAGAGTTGGAAGGGACCTTGGAGGTCATCTAGTCCAACCCCCTGCTCACGCAGGAGACCTATACTAGGGATTCGAACCACTGAACTGCCGACCTTTCTGATCGACAAGCTCAGTGTCTTTCCACACATGGAGGGGAGCCGCCTGGCTTTACTTCTCCAGGCATTACTTTTGCTCTGTCCGCCTAACAATTTGCATGGTTGCTTAAATACTGCAACTAGGAGAGCCAGGATTGCAGTTATTGAATGAAGCAGTCATGTGGGTGACTCACTTAATGCTCAACAACCAAGATTCTGATCCCAATTGTGCTTGTAAATCAAGGTCTACCTGTATTTCTTCTACTTTCATCCTCTTACAGACTATTAAATGCATTGATTTATGCCAACGAAATGTTGACTCTTAGCACCCACATAGATAGATTGATTTAACAACTCCCATAATTCTAATATCAAGAACTTTTTCTTATAAATACTAGAAATATAAACATTCCTTGATGCAAACGGTAGGATTTCCTTCTTAGGGAAGGCACTGCAATCGCCTATGTAGTGATGGAATTTTAAATAAAACTATATTCAGCATATAGAGGTAGAAGAGAATTGAGCAGGACAGTTGTTTTACAGAATAACCACTGTTGATGTAATTCCTGAGATCTCTCTTCCATTTTCAGCTCCAGAGCACTTTCCAACTATGAATGCAAACGCTCTTCAGATGTCGTTACCTAAGTTATCTCTAGCTGACCCTCCAGAGGTAAGTGCATTATAATGCAGCACAATTAAATGCCGGTAGTTTCCTCAATTTTGGGAGAAAAGGGTTTTCGGAAGTATGCAGAGCCAAGAAGCTGTAAAAAGCTTGTCTAACTCCTGGGAACTGATGAGATCGCAATGTTTGGTCCTTTCTAAGTGGACTTGGCAAGATCTAGCTTGTGAGTATTCTAGTCAAACTCTGACTGAGTCGATATTGTAGACAAATTGCAGCCATTAACCATTGAAAAGGAAGAGTCTATTGCAGTGATGGTGAACCTTTTTTTGCTCGGGTGCCAAAAGGGCATGCGCGCGTGTGATAGCATGCGTGCGTGTGCCCACACCCATAATGCAATGCCTTCCCCCCGTGCATCTGCGCACAACCCCCCCGCGCTGCCCCCCCCCCGTGCATGCGCGCAGGGCTCACTGAAGCCTCTGGAGCCAAAGGCTTGGATGGCAAAAAATGGACCCAACAGGCCTACCGGAAGTTCGGAAACGAACTTCCGGTTGGGCCGTTGGGCCATTTTTCACCCTCCCCAGGCTTCAGGAAAGCCTGGGGAAGGCGAAAAGGACCTCCCTCCTGCCCTCCGGAAGGCCAAAAATCAGCTGGCCAGCGCACACATGCGCGCTGGAGCTGACATAGGGCAGCGCCTCGCGTGCCCTCAGATATGGCTCCGCGTGCCACCTGTGGCACGCGTGCCATAGGTTCGCCATCACCGGTCTATTGCATGGGATTGATCATTTTCTAATATCAGCTGTGGCCTCCGTGGGTTGGCCTAAAACTCCCGGCAGTCATCCATTGTGCAGCTGTGCTTTCTTGTTTTCAGCATCAAAGGACCTGTGTAGATGAGATTAGCAGGGAACTCTCTTTCCCCTTTGTATCTTTTTGTATAGTCTATTAGAGAAGTTTTAAACAAACAACAATTTTAAAAGGGGGAGCAGGTATTTAAGCCAAATTAAGATTCCCATCATTATCTTAGTTTTTGATACAGTGTTTTGTTTTGAAATTTGCCCATCTGACCAGAAGAAACCACGGGGTGGAAAACCTGCTCAGTGACGAGTTAAGGAGCATTTCAAGTTTTTTGTTAAATGGCTAGTTCAGGGGTGTCAAACTCACGTCATCACGGTGGTGGTCACGTGACATATCGGGACTTTTTCCCCCTTTGCTAAACCGGGCATGGGCGTGGCCAGCGCGTGACGCATCTGGCCCGTGGGCCGGGAATTTGACAGCCCTGAGCTAGTTTGAGAATGCCTTTACCTGCTAGGACAGCTATTTTAATAAGGGACACCTCCCCCTTCCCAATAGTAACCATTTTTGCAGATCACCCAGAGTTGGGTGATCTCCCAAACTTCCGGAATTTTGTATCTGGAACTCTCAGAATTCCATACACACCCACTGGACTTGAAAGATGGAGGATTCTTGGCCTGTGCAAAATCAGGCTGTCCTTTGGGATGCACAGACATCCTTCCAATCTCAGCTGCCTCTCCAAAAGCCTGCTTCTTGCCATGCTGAAAACAAAAACTCTTTAAGAAGAGTGACCAGGACAGATGCCAGAATGCCCCAGAGTAGCATTTTCTTGTTTTTCAAACTCTATTTGTGGCATGCTTTTAGTTACCATAGTAAAAAAAAATTGTTATTGCAAGATGGGCAGCTATATAAATTGGTGTGATTGATAAATCAACCAATCATCTGAAAACTGTGGTGGTACTTGGTGAGATTAAATTTGTGAGTTTTACTCTCATACCAAATCCCCAAAACTTTTGGATTGATCAATACAGTCCAGTGTACTAATTTTTGTTAAATGTATATAACCTATTTCTACTCCCCTGTATTTTATAAAGGATCATAACAAATGTGTCTGAAATGCTGTATGAACCCAGCACCTTATCCCTATGGAGAGCGTGTGGGTTTACATCCTCTCCACCAGCCATTCATTGAGTCAGTAGCTACCCTGTTTCCCCCAAAATAAGACATCCCCTGACAATAAGCCCAATCGGGCTTTTGAGTGCATGGCAATAAGGCCAAGCGCTTATTTCAGGGTTCAAAAAAATATAAGACAGGGTCTTATTTTTGGGGAAACACGGTAGTTCTGTGCTGCTTGATTTTCCTTTTCAGCTAATGGCAATTTTTTATGTGTTTTGTTTTTCCCTAAAAGAGGATGGGCAGAAAGCATGCAATAGAAGCACCTTCTTCACGGAGGAAAGCTTAACTGAGATAAAAAGAGAGGATTGGAATGCTCAGTGAATCGAACCATAAGAATGAGGATCATGAATTCAGAGCAGTTGGACTCCGTTTATATCTGTCCTAATGGGAAGGTGCCAAATGTTTGCAGACGCAGATTCTTCTTATCTCTGAATTATTTTTCCTCAGTCAAAAACCCTGCTATGCACTGCATAGCATGTACTTCAAGTGCAGGCCAGATAATATCCCCGTTACAAAAGAGCAAGCAGATATGTATATACTGTATCCTCCTTGGCGAAACATGCTGCAGATCATAAAAAATGATCTACCAGATTAGAGGAAGGTCTATTCGGTCTAGCCTTCTATTTCTAATCTGATTAGTCAAATGTTTCAAGCAGCTTATGAAGGCTGTACAAAACTGATACTAAGAAATACTACATGATAGCTGCAAAAAAGACTTCCATTAGTTTTTAGAGCTATTAGCCATTGATTGATTTACTCTGAATGGATTTGTGTATTCATATTTGAAAGCCAAAATTATTATTAAGCAGTTTATATTTTAGATCTTTTTTTTCCTAATTACCTGTCTAGAATATGCTTTTTCTGCTATCACAAACAGGCAAATATAAAAGTTTTCCAACAGAAACAAAAAGTGATTTGATATTTAATTTTAACAGCCCGTGAACAAGGAAAGAGTAATGAATGGAGCCTGTGCTGTCCAGGGTAAGCCCTGTTATATCTTTATAGCCATTCTGTCCCTGACTACTTGGGAATAATACATTTTGCATTTTGTGTTTTTTGAATATTTGTAAAAAAAAAAAAAACCCTTAACTATTTGAACTGTTTTTTTTCCAAAACCAGCACTCTACTCACTGCCCATCTTTTTTTTTGATAAATTCTTATTATCCCCAGTTACACATTCATCAGAGTACCTTTTTCCAGTATATGCTCAGTGAGGATTTAAAAATCTCATTTAAGAGCCATAGGTCATGAACTCCCTTTCAGTCACTTGTGCCTTCCTGGGTGTCTTTATTTTCATCTGAGAATGATAGAGTTGGCAAGATAGTTTGGCTAGTTAAAACGTTGTGATCCTAAAGCTTTGCTGCTAACCTACCGTCCTTTAAATATGTGAACTTTGATTCCTGTTCCTATTTAGCATGGCCAATAGATACCGGTGTGAAAGGCATTGTATTTAGCACTTATGCAGACTGACAGTTTGGAGAGGATTGTTAATTTATATAAACTTGCATGAGTTTTCACTAGCTTTCATATTCTGAAGAATGGAAGCAGAATGCAACTAACGGGTATTTTTATTATATCTACAGCAGAACAGATTCACATATCCATTCCAGAAACAGAAGTAAAGGTATTGTACAAAATTATGATAAACAGTACATATCTTTTTGTTTAGTATGGAAGCATTTTAGGAATTAAAGGAGTGATATAGCATTAGGAAATAACTGATTGCACTTTCAGTTTCTGTCTTCTTTGGTCTGTTACAATGAAGTTGTATTTTCTTTGCCTTTTTAAACAATGGAATGCATTGCAACATGTTCCCCACTATGGAGAGGGAAAGTGAAAACAAACTGGAATGCAAAGTAGAATACGGTAAGCAGCAGCAAACACAAGAATGAGAAAGCTAATTATAAGAAATCCAGCCTCCTTAAGTTCCTCTATACTGGTTACTGCAATTGGCTTCTTGTTTGCATCAGTCTGTGAATATTTGGTGGCTAGAGTCCAATCTATAACCCTTCATTCCAAGTTTGCATACACTTCATACTGTACTTGGGTGTGGCCTATGGACTTCCCAAATTACTTATAGTGAGAAAATTTCTGACTCAAATCACTCTGAATTGAATTGACAGCTGGGGAAGAAAAAGTCAACCCTTCCTCATATCTTGCTATTTCTACATGCAGTAATTAAACTTTAGAGTGAAAAAACAGTGGTGGGCCAGAAGTGATCAGCTGTTGAAGATAGTAAATAAAGAGCTGAGGTCCGTCACATTGAGAGGGCAAAGGCTGAAGAAAACTGTCCTGAGACAGAAGTTCATTTGGAGAAAAATTCTGCAACTCTGAACTGTCCCATCAACAGAAAAGTTCCTTCCTTGAGAATTTTCTTGTTGTTCTGGAGAACCTTCCAAATTTCCAGAACAAATTTTCAAAAAATTAATTGGGAGAATCAGTGAACATTTCTTCCGGTTTTTATCCGTGTCAGGATCCCATGAGCAGAATACTGCTTAAAGAGTCAAAGACTGATCATCTCGCATGTGTGTGTATTCATAGATACGTATTTACCCACACACAAAATTATGTGTCTGTTTGTACATGTAACATGCCTAGGTACTGTATTTATCAGTATAGAATTGATCCCAGGTACAGTTACATAAAGGAAGCAGTCAGCGCAGAACACCTTGGTTCAAGGCAAAATGTTAGAATTGTGCAGTGCTTCAAATGCAAAGGCAGAAAATTGTTGTTGTTGTTGTTTGTGAGTGTGAACAATGTGTAAGTACCTACCTGCAACTTCTTGACTGCCATTGCATCTTTTCTCAGTCTGCTCACTACAGCTGCAGTGTAATTCTGGAAAAATCTTTATTTGGTTTCAAGTTTGGCAAACACACACTACACATGCCCCTTGTGTCTTTTTCGCCTTTGAACCTGAAGTACTGCACAGCTCTCCAGAATGTAATGCTTCTCCCAAGGCCCATGTTTTAGAAAGGACTCTGAGAAGCCATTATTCCTTATTGTTTTCTGCCACCCAAAGGCAAAACTAATTAGACAATGCAAAGTAGACAGGAAGTGCTGTGCTGATGATTTAGAGTAAGAGGCTTCATTCATGATGCTGTTTTTGCAGGGCTGCAACAAGTACAGAATGCAAAGCAAACCTTTAGGAGTCTGCCTGATTATTGACTGCATTGGCAATGATGCAGGTAAGTGCAATGGAAATCAAGTTGCTCCTTTCTGCCAGATTAATTGCTACACTACATTCATTTGGTCACTTCGGTATGCATAATATGTAGACCATATGCGAAACTTTGAGAAAGCCAAATTAATGATAAAGGTACAAATTAGGGACACTGATTATAAGAATGATCTCACCAGTTTTCCTGAATTTTATTGCCAAATGTTAGATTGCTGTAGCCCTCAATTATGGGTATTTACACAATCTTACACTGAGTAATATGGGCTTTTCCTGAGCCTGTTGTAATGGTTTTCTTTCTGCACTATTGATGTGTAGATTTCATGAGTCTCCTCTTCAAAGAGTTTTTTCTTGTAGCTCTAAAAATTCTTGCCTATGTATTTCCATAGTGTCCTTAATATGATATTCCAAGATACAGTTTGCTCTCCCCAATTATTTTCATATTTGAGGGCCATGCAGGTAAATTTTACGTTAATTATTTTTAAGGGATGTTAATTCTTCACTCAAGTTCCAGATTGCCAAATATCTTTACCCAGGCCATACAACTGCACAATACTTTGACTTAGATAATATGATATTTTTTGATAATGGGTTTTCCATTTTTTATTTATCATGCTGGTCAAAGACTGTAATAAAGAAATGTCAGTGTCATTCTAGATCACATTGCTGTAACTTTTTAAGGGGTTGTCTTGTGGTTTTCAGAAATTTCCAAAGAGCTCCTAGGCTACATTTGGAAGCTGAAACAGCTGCATCAGCATGGCCCAAAAAACTAAAACAGGATCTTCCATTGTTCTCCAAAATGGCAAGATTCAACCATAATTTATAATTAGGTAGTTGATTACCATTAATAAGAAACATCCGATCATACTCTTCTGCTGCACTGAAGAGATATTTCTCCTTGCAGGCTATGTAGCTCCAAAGGGTAGGAGGAAGGAGTCCTATACTCAAAATTGCCATAAGGGATGAGAGGGGAAGGAAAGGATAACTTAGAGAAAATTTTGACATGAGAGAAGGAGGAGAAAAGAAAAGAAAAACACGGGGAGATACTTTTTTAAAAAATCTGAACTTTAGAACCATTCACACAATATGAATTACAGTATCACAAAACATCGTGTAATTTATTTTATTTATTTTTATCCTGCCTTTATTATTTTTATAAAGACAGCGGGCATATCTAATATCTAATACTCTTTCCTTTCCTCCTCCTATTTTCTCTACAACACAACCTTTGAGGCGGGTTGAGCTGAGAGAAAATGACTGGCCCAAAGTCACCCAGCTGGTTTTCATGCCTAAGAGAGAACTAGAACTCACAATCTCCTGGTTTCTAGCCTGGGGCTTTAACCATTAGACCAAACTGGCTCTCATGTAATGCATGGAAATTGCAATCTTCCCTCTCAAAAAAATTTGTAGAGGTACTCTAAGGAAAAAGCAGAATACAAAGTAAGAAAATGTAATACGAACAGGTTGAGGTGTAATCAAGGGCAGTGCAAGAGATAGTAAGCCCTCGGGATAGAACAATATCAAGAATATATATGGGGAAGATGATGAAATAAATTTAGCAAATGACTACGGCTAAAAATGTCTGCCAGCTTGAAATTAGACAGGCCAATAAATGTTAACCACTGGATCTTAAAACAAAATCAGCCTTCCTCAGCCTGGACTCTAACCTACTGCCTGGCCTGGTATTCTTGCTCTCCTGCTTCTTTCTCTGTAGGTTTGTTGACGAAAACCTTTAAATCACTACATTTTGAAGTTCACTGTCGATTGTTTCTGACTATGGATGCAGTGATGCGTGATTTGTATGAAGCAGCAAGGCTAAGAGCTCACAAAGATGCAGATTGTTTTGTTTGTGTGCTTGTCAGTCGAGGGAACCATCAACATATATTCTGCACAGACCATATTGTTCCAGGATTTCAACTGGAAAGGCTGAAGGATTTCTTTACTGGCGAGAAGTGCCCTGATCTCTCAGGAAAACCAAAGCTCTTTTTTATCCAAAACTATGTTGAACCCCAAAATTGGCAAGGAAATGCCAGCCTGACAGAGGCAGATGGAGATCTATGCACAATCCCACAAGTAGCAGACATTTTCTGGAGCCACTGCACATTGGATGCCTCTGTATTGGAGAGATCCCCATGCTCGTCATCCTATTATCTCTCCACTTTGGCTGGCCTTCTGATGGATCCTCAGAAGAGGTAGGTGTTTATGTCAGATACTAGCCATGCAGGAGCCATGCTGTTCTTTGGGAGAATGGAAAATAGATAGGAATATGAAAACAGCATTCTGACAATGCTTGGGTTTACAGCAATAAGGTAAGCATTGATATTGGTTCTTGCAGAAAGAGTGAGTGACACAAGTGAGACAATTTTGACCCAGGTCCAAAGTACGCTATAGAAATGTAGTGGTTTCCCTGTAACTGAGCAATGTCCTCCGTATACATTTCTTTATAAAAGGGAACTGAAGGGCTTCTGATGGTTAGGCTTGGAGCCAGTGCTTGCCATAAACACACAAGGCCTCTATTCCAGACAGGTGATGGAAAAACTGATACAAACACAACTTTCTTGTCCCATGGCTGGGAGCAGGGAAAACGTCTTGAATAATTCCTCAACAAATAAATGTTACCCTGTTAAGTCCTCCAGGTAATACAAGGAGTAGCCCAAAACACAAAGCCTCAAGTTCTCCTAAACATATTTACGTGGAAGTAAAATCTCTTGCAAGGAGGTGCTATGTTTGCATCCATGCATGCTCAAGCATCCCAGAAAGAAAACCCCTCTGGTTCTCTCCACAGAACCGGTCTGTGGTGCCCAAAAAGTTGGGGGCCACTGTCTTAAGAGTAGCTGAATAACCTTCAGCTGAAGGGTAGAACTGGACACGTTTGCAAAATTTGGAGCTGTTCACTTGCAGCTTTTTACTTATTTATAAAATGTATGTAATCTCACGTTGAAGGTATTTTTTTTTCTCCCTCCTTTCCCCTTTTTCTTTGCAGAAAGCTGCCTCTGCTGGATATTTTTGTAGAGCTGAACAACAGAATTTATGAATGGAATAGGATTAATTCTACAGAAAAGTACCTACTCTTACTGAAGCACACCCTGAGGAAAAAACTTTTCCTGACTGACAAGTAAAGACCTTTGTGAAGCCTTTCTGAGATTTATCAGTTTCTCCTGGAGTCAAGTAGAGCATATGTAATAGCATTCAGGAACATTTTGTACTTTTAAACAAATAATTCTGGCTTCACAGAATTGCTGATCTTGGACAAGAAATAGTGGGAATAAGTATCTATTCTTACAATGTATTACTTAAGGTCTTACTGCACACCATAGATATCACTGGATATGTGCCTTATTTATATAACTTGCCATGATCTTTCTCAGAACTTCGCTCAGAGAATTATATTACTTTCTGCCTTGCTTATGAATATAAGTTCAAACAAAAGCCAAGGTGGATTATTGTGAGACAACATAATTGTCTCAGCATGCAAGTATAATCAAAAGTAATAGCTAATACTATGAGTAAAGAAGTATAAGTGCTTGGTTGGAAGAATCTTCTTGCAGAAATGGCACTGAAAAAGGTTAGAAATTGGGGAAGCTTCTGAGTTCTGCTAGTTTATAGTTCATAGGTTTTGAGGTCTTTCCTAATCTCAGCCCTCCAGTGTGCAATTTAGTCCTATCATCTCTATAAAAGCACACCTAGTGGCCAAGAGAGTCTGAGAATAAGGGAGGCTGTGGTTAAATGTAGCTAGTGATACTATGTGATTATGTTGTGGTTCGCTCAGCAAGGACTATAGAATATTGAGATCCACTGCACCAAGAAATCCCATGAACGCAGAAATATAGGGGAACAGAAGCTTGTTTCCAGCCTAGTCAAGACAACCAGTAGAACTTGGTTGACATAGGGATGATAGTATTCTTAACAAGGGGCTCACTGAATTTAAGCAAACGCTTGGGGATTTGACAAGAAGAAAAAAGAATGGGAAGGAAGGTATATGAGGAGAACAGAACCTAGTCTCGGTAAGGAATTGAATTTGGATTGTTACTGAACTAAATATTAAGCTGGAGATAATTTTTAAAGGCATTAGTAATACTTAGTAATTTTGTCGAAAATACAACAATATGTATTTCATCTGAATATCTTGAGACGTGTATTGTGCATTTGTATTTTAAAAATTGTTACAATTACTTTGGATATTTTGGTGTTGGTTTATATTTTTCCTTTCTGTGGAAGCTGGTCAGAAACATTTCAATCTTTGTCAAGCGCAAAGAACTAGAATGACACACTGAAATAATCAAAATAGGGTGGGTTTTTTGTTATTGTTGCTTACCTATTTCCAGGAATCTCACCAGACTAACTGCATTCTCTTGAGAACTCTTCAGATAAAGCCTTCAAAGATCTTTTTTTTTTTTAAATATTTTTATTATAGAGTTTTCTTCATTTTACATGATCGTTTCAAACTTTGCAACATCGATATACTGGTATATTTCCTCTTTTTTTTGTTCTATTATGTGTCCTAATTTTACATTTTACATTTTATAACATCCTATCATAATAATATTTACAATAAATATTCTGTCTATCATTATACTTATATTTATTTCTAATTTCTAGTCCATTGATCGTCTTTCATTGTTACTTTTCTATTCTTTGCATCTACTCTCCAACCAATTGTGCCATACTTCTCAAATTAAATAGTATTCTGTTTCTCCTTTATATATACAAATATGCATACATTATAACTCTCATTCCAAATACTTTTTTACATCTTGCTTTTTTTTGTAACATCTTACCATGATATACCAATATATATAATAAATATTCTTCGTCTATCATTGTTCTTATACTTATTTCTCATTTCTAATTCGGAAATCATCTTTCATTATTAATTTTCTAATCTTTACATCTACTATCCAACCAATTATACCATGCATCCTAAATTAAATAATAATCTGTTTCTCCTTTGTTCTTAATTTCCATTGTCAGCCTGTCCATCTCAGCGCAATCTAATATTTTCTTTATTACCAATTCCTCAGCGGGTATATTTCCATTTTTCCAATTTTGAGCATATACAATTCTGGCTGCCGTTATTACATGTAGCATTAAATAATGATTTTTTTTGTTATATTTCCCTGTTAATATACCTAGTAGAAATAGCTCCGGTTTTAACTCTATTTGCTGTTTTACCATTTCCTCTAACCACTGTTTTATCCTTATCCAATACTTTTGTGCCAATGAACAAGTCCATCACATGTGGTAATATGTTCCCTGTGTCTGTTTACATTTCCAACATTCTGGTGATCTATTTGGGAACATTTTTGCTAATCTTGCTGGCGGTAGATGCCATCTATGAAACATTTTATATTAATTTTCTCTATATGCTGCCGACATTGTCAATTTATAGTTTTTCCCCCACAGTTTTTCCCAATTGTCTAATTCTATGGTATAACCAAAGTTTTTTGCCCAAGTTATCATCGTTTCTTTTACTGTTTCTTCTTCCATTTTATACCTCAATAAATAATTGTATAATTTTTTAATCAATTTTTCATCTGTCCCCTGTAATATTTTATCCAGTTCTTGTGGTTCTTTATAAAACCCATAGTTTTCTGCATCTTTCTTATATCTCATCTGAATTTGCATATAGGGCCACCAGTCCATATCAATTCCCTGGTTTTTTAATTCCTGTTTCGTTTTTAGTTTTCCTTGTTCATCTAGTATCTCTTTATATCTTGCAATTTTATCTAGATCCAACACATTCGGATATATTAATGCTTCCATTGTTGATAAACAGATCGGTATTTTGCTGTAATGGTTCTGCTTAATTTTTTTCCCATATTAGTAGTAGCGCGTTTCTAATTTGGTGATTTTGGAAATAACTATGTTTTACTTTTTCTGTCCCATATGAATGTGTTGGGATATTCATGAGCAGGAAGAGTCATGTGGTAACTCAGTCAGCCAATGTGAGTAAAGTGCTACTGAGTCTGTGCAAAAGGAATTAAGCTAGAAGCTGGACATGTTTTCCAGTCTTGGATCTGTCTCTGTATCTCTCTGTGTGAAGACTTCATTATGATATGTTGCTATAAAGAAGAAAATATGGTATTGTAAATATTTTGATAAGATTATAAAGAAGTTATTTGATTCAGCAAATGCAGTCAACTGTGAAAGCTCCTGATTTATTTTTCTACAACAGAAAAAAAAAATTCTCTAACAAAGACTGCCTAGACAAGACCCTGCAGTTTTCTTGGCAAGGTTTTTCAGAAGTGATTTGCCATTGTCTCCTTCCTA
>QLTV01002419.1:3876656-3900151 GCA_003457575.1 Thermophis baileyi | reverse complement strand
CTGCTGAACAGTCAGCTGAAGTAGCCTGCAGTACTGCACTCTAACCACTGCGCCACCTCGGCTCTATATTCCAGAACTGCAACCTATCTGGAGTGCCCAGAAGTACAAGGTGTTCAGTGCTCAGAGACATGGCCAAGGTAAGGGAGGCTGAATTCCGACTACCACTGAACAAGACACGTAAGTTGAAATGGCAAGCCTGGGCCAAGAAATATCTGAAGACAGATTTTTCAAAGGTTTTATGGACTGATGAGATGAGAGTGACTTTTGACGGACCAGATGGATGGGCCCGTGGCTGGATCAGTAACAGACACAGAGCTCCACTTCGACTCAGATGCCAGCAAGGTGGAGGTGGGGTACTGGTATGGGCTGGTATTATTAAAGATGAGCCAGTTCAACCTTTTCAGGTTGAAGATGGACTCAAAATCAACTCCCAAACCTACTGCCAGTTTTTAGAAGACACTTTCTTCAAGCAATGGTACAGGAAAAAGTCTGCATCTTTCAAGAAGACCATGATTTTTATGCAGGACAATGCTCCATCATATGCATCGAAGTACTCCACTGCGTGGCTAGCCAGTAAAAGGCCTTAAAGATGAAAGAATAATGACATGGCCCCCTTCCTCACCTGACCTAAACCCTATTGAGAACTTGTGGGCCCTTCTTAAACGGGAGATTTACGGTGAAGGAAAACAGTACACGTCTCTGAACAGTGTCTGGGAAGCTGTGGTTGCTGCTGCACAAAACGTTGATCGTCAACAGGTCAAGAAACTGACAGACTCCATGAATGGAAGGCTTATGACTGTTATTGAAAAGAAGAGTGGCTATATTGGTAACTGATTTTTTTTTTTTGAAATGTCAGAAATTTTTATTTGTACATTTTGAGTTATTTGTTTATTATTCTCACTTTAACAGATGCAAATAAAGTGAGATGGGCAAATTTTCATTTTTCATTTAGTTGCATAATAATTCTGCACACTAATAGTTGCCCAATAATTGTGCACACATAGATATTCTCCTAAGAAAGCCAAAACCTCACTTTTACTTTCTTAAATATTCAGGTTTGAGGTTTATTAACATTTTGGATTGACCAAGAACACAGTAGTTGTTCAATAATAAAATTAATCCTCCAAAATACAGCTTGCCTAATAATTGTGCACACATAGTATATCTAAATATTTGCCATCAAAGTTCATTGTCCAAAATTTCAGAAGCTTAAATTGAGATGGTAGGCAAGGTGCTAAGGATGAATATCTTATAATCTTAAATAAAAAGAATTAGCTTACATGTTTAGACTTGTCATCCAGACGGTTGCTGTATGAAATAGCAGAAGACCTCACAAAGGATAACGTGAAAAATGCTGCTTTTCTTCTGAAGACCCACCTCCCAAAGAAGCAACCCATTATGGTGAGTAAAACCAAAGACTAATAAAGAAGCAAGAAACATCAAACGTATTTAAAAATGCCTGCCAAAAATCTAAATAAAGCAGGAATTATTTTTTAAAAATCCCAAAAAGTTAAATGAGGTTTAACATCAAATCCACTTCCCTAAGGAAAGAGTGCTATAGTTGTGTTGTCAAGAGCAAGAAGGACTGTCCTGATCATGAGATTGGCCTTAACATAGCCTTTTCCCTGAAGATACACATGTTTTGAGAAAAACATGGAAGGTAGAAATTTTCTGAAATGCACTTTACATGTCCAGAAAAGCTACCGTATTTTTCGGAGTATAAGACACACTTCCCCTCCCCCCTACTAAAAGAAGGTGAAAATTTGGCTGCGTCTTATACACAGAATGTAGCCCCCCCCACGCACCCCCACCCTTTGGCCTCTGCCTCCCTGCAATTTGCCTCCTTGCAGCAAACAGCGCACAGCCTGATTAGCACAAGCAAGTGATTGATTGCCTCCCGACCATCAGCTGTTTCAGGCTGCAGGCAGGAATAGGCTATGGCAATCCCTGCAGCCTGAAACTATTAGCTGCTTGTGCTAATCAGGCTGACTAAAAATGAAAGTGAAACTGAAACGGGCTGTTTGCGGCAAGGAGGCAAATTGCTGGGAAGTAGAGGCAGAGGCAGATTTTTATTTTCTTGTGCAAATCAGGTAACATAAGGCAGCTGAGTTAAACCCTGACTTAGTCATGTTTGGAGTAGATCTATTTAAATAATTGGGAGGAGTTAATGTGACTACATTTAAGAAAACCTTCTCGCATTAATATACTGCCATAATGTACATTTCTCCACTTCTTTGCTATTTCTATGGGGTCAGGCACACATGCACAGAAATACACCGCAAACAGTGTATATCAGTGGTTCTCAACCTTTCTAATGCTGTGACCCCCCCGTTGCCGCCGCGACCCCCTTCCCGCCCCCTCCCTGCGTGGGATGAGGTGACAAAGGGGGCGTGGCACCAGGGGCGAAATGCTCCCCGCTAGGGCTTGCCTGCGGGTCGCCGGACAGCTGATAGCGTCGGAAGCGGGAGACTTCGCCCGGACGCCGCCATTTGGGTTCTTTTACCCTCTGCACATGCGCAAAGCGTTCTGCGCATGCGCAGAGGGTAAAAGAACCCAAATGGCGGCGTCCGGGAAGGTGGGCGAAGTCTCCCACTTCTGTCGCTACCGGCTATCCGGTGACCCGCAGGCACAGCCGAACTGGGAGCATTTCACCCCTGCAGTGACGGTGGCACCAAGATGGCGGGCTAATGCGCGCGGCGACCCCTGTGAAATGGTCATTCGACCCCCAAAGGGGTCGCGACCCACAGGTTGAGAACCGCTGGTGTATATCATCTGTACTGTTTGCTGTTTGCTGCAAGGAGGCAAATTGCTGGGAGGCAGAGGCAGATTTTTTTCTTCTTGTTTTCCTCCCCAAAAGCTAGGTGCGTCTTATACTTCGGAGTGTCTTATACTCCGAAAAATACGGTATGTTTGCCCAATCCTAGAGATTAATTTAGGCCTATGCAGTTTAGGAGATTTTCAATTTGTTGAAGAAACATCGGAAGTTGCTCTTATGTTGCTGACAGAACTTGATTGAAGATGTGGAAAGACTTTGGTTACTTAACGCAGCATGGAAAGCACATTTAAGTTGTAACTACTGCATTGATTTTTCTTTCCCAGTCAGCTTTGGAGTTGCTGACTTCCCTGGAGAAGAAAGACCTTCTACTGGAGTCTGACCTGAGTATTATTGAATATATCTGCGGGAAAACAGCACTTCATCTCCTGAAGAAAATAGAGATGTACAAACAAGCAAAAGGTGTCTAATTTCGAAAAATATTGTTTATCAAATATTTGTGGTCATCATTCTTCTGTGCAAGTCAAGTGGTACTAGATTAATACTGTGCCAAGTATTGCCAAGCAAACATGGGTTTATTAAGTATGCCCTTGTTATTCTTTGAAGGGAGGCAAGTGGCAAATGGCCCTATTTCACTGCCTTCCTTTTTCTTCCTTAAACCCTGTGCTCCGTATTTGCTAGAGGAACAGAGAAAGGGAGACGGCACAGGGAAAGGGCTTGGGCTTCACCCCATTCCCTCCCTATGTTCTGTATCATGTAATAAATAGGCAAGAATATATTTAACACAAAAAATATATTTAGTATGTGACTTGGGACCATCTTGTGGTTTACCCTCAATTTCAAATATACCAGCTAACCTGCAACTCCTTTTGACTATGGGTTTCCTAAGTGGCTTTGGACTACTTCCAAGCATATGGAAGAGAAACGTTGATCTATAATTAAAGTTCCCATTAATATTTTCTAACTGATACAAAAATACCCTTATGTGAGGTAAAAAATCTTTAGGGGTGAGAGGGTGGAAGAGACGTTTCTTTAGCCAAGATGCTTAAGAGCTGCATCTGCCTGCATGGAGTATCATCGCCAGGAGAAGAGATGGAAGGAAAGGTGATGGCAAGAAAGGAACCTCACTTTTCTTTCTCTTCTTTCATGCAGCATCCTGTCCCCACCTGGTTGCTCTTGTGGCCTGACATAGTTGGCTTTTGCTGTCTTTCCCCTTGTTGTAGCCTGATGAATTTAAGCATCTCCTAAGTTGATCAATGCTGAATTTGCCCAATTAGTCTTTCTAAAGGCATCTTGAGGATTGTTTGGATAAAACATGTAACATTTGTATTATTTTGTGAAGAAATTCATTTATTCATTCATCACATTGATAGAGCAACCCATCTCACATGCGTGACTCTGGGTAGCATACAGAAACCCCACAGACTGTAAAAACCAAACTTTAAAATTATACCATAATAGAAACTATTATAAAAAATAGTAAAATCATTAAGCAAAATATTAATTAAAAAGACTAGGAGAGACCCTCTTGACATTAAGTACAATAGAGGCATCTCACCATCATCCCCAAGCCCACTGACACAGCCATGTCTTAAGGGACTTCCGAAAGATTGGCAGACACAGATGGGGCCAATCTCACTTCAGGGGTGAATGATGTTGGGTGAAATTATGTTAGATGAAGTAGAGGAAAGTGCCATTATAGGTACTCCTTGATGGATTCGTAAAAAGGGTGACCAAGATTCGGAATTCTGACATAACCCCCCCATGGGTAAGTGATTGTAGTTTGGGCCCTTGGCAACCACCCTGCATTTATGGCCACTTGCAGTAACTTGTGGTCATTTGCTAAATTGAGACATTTGTTAAGTGAATGTTGCCCCATTTTACAACCTTTTTTGCCACAGTTGTTAAGTGAATCACTGCAGTTGTTAAGTTAGTAACACAGTTGCTAAGTGAATCTGGTTTCCCCATTGACTTTGCTTGTCAGAGGATCACAAAGGGTGATCACATGACCCCAGGTCTCTGCAACCGTCATAAATATGAGTCAATTGCCAAGCATTTGTATTTTGATCATGTGACCATGGGGATGCTGCAATGGTCATAAGTGTGAAAAATGGTCATAAGTCATTATTTTCAGTGCCGTTGTAACTTTGAAGGGTCACTAAATGAACTGTTGTAATTCGAAGAATACCTGTAATGGGTTCACTTAATGACCACTGCAGTAAAGCTTGTAAAATTGCATGCAGTTATGACCATTGTGACTTATGGCCGAAATTTTGGAGTGAATTGCAGTTGTAAGTCAAAGAATTGCTGTCTTCAGACTACTGTCATCTTTCCAGAGCCTTTTTTTAATGCAGAGTTGCATTTAGGAAAAACAAAGAGCCACAAAAGAGCCATGAATAATAATAACCTAACTACACCCTATTTTTAATGACTTGCCTGAGGTTATGTTAAACAACCTGAATATTCTACTTACTGATTCAGTTATATGGTTACAATAATAAAAGAAAGAAAATGGCATTGCTAAAAGAATTTCCCACAAAACGGGGAGATTCTAGGTCGTGACCTCCATTATTAAGCTGATTTATTCTAGCAAAAATACCACTTTCTGAAGCAGTTTGAAGATTATGAGTTACTTCCCCAGATAACAGAAAATGTGTGTTGAGACTATTAGTTAATATGGAGTGCAATTACTTTAAAAACTAGGTGTGCTAAAGAGTTCCATTTTGTTTGTTCATTGTCATATGACTCTTCCTTCATCTTTTAGTTGATCAGTCAGCACTCTTAAAAATATTTACCGTGTTTCCCCGAAAATAAGACCCTGTCTTATATGTTTTTGAACCCTGAAATAAGCGCTTGGCCTTATTGCCATGCACTCAAAAGCCCGATTGGGCTTATTATCAGGGGATGTCTTATTTTGGAGGAAACAGGGTAGTACTTATTTAGAAAACAAAAAGTTGTGCTCTTTCCAAATCATTTTATTATCTGTTGCTTTGTAGTGTCTCATCAAGGAATCGAAGAAACTGTTCCCTCTTCTGTTTGTGCCTTTAACAAATCAACTTTTGGAAACATTTCACTCCAGGTATGCCTTAGCAAATGTTGTTGTCCATTTGTGTAAAGAAGCCTGTCTCAACATTTTCACTCTGGAGGAACCCTTGAAAAAGGGGTCAGATTTCAGGGAATTATTATTATATCACAGTAGTTAGTGTGAACAGTAAGCTGAGTTGTAGCACATAAAGATTCCATCAGTGTGACTACAAAGTTCAACAACCTTTTCTCTCCATGGTCTTTCTTAGAAACCCCAGCAAAGGGGCAGGCCAGCAGCTATGTTGTGATCCCTAAACATTCCAATTCTCAAATGCTACCATTGCATGATGCCCAAAGTTTTAAAATGGTTTTTTTTTTTAAAAAAATTTCCACATATCTTATGGGTCACCTAGCAATCTCTCACAGAACCCCGGTTGAGAAAGTCTAGTAGAGAGTAGTTTACAATATTTCTGAAAGATGGGCAGGCTGGTTTAGAGATGTAAAATTTCTGGAAATTTTGAAGCTTGGGAAAAAAACCCGTTTTTTTCCCGTTTTTTGGGGGGGGGAACGGAAATTTTCGGAAAAATTGAAAAAAATGCTACATTAGCACTTTTTTGTCTTTTTAAGATTGAAAGTCATTCTGTTACTTTAGGAACATAAAATATGACTATGGACAATTTGACTTGGCATAAAATGATCACAACTAACATATTAAAAATATAGTGTAGCCAAACAATTATCACAAACAGAATTTACTTTTTTATAATATTGGACTAAGTTTCAATGGACATTTAATCAGAATCATTGCTTGTCCTCACTCAGTGCACAGAAATTAGAATAATCTGATATCATACATTTTTTTTAGAAATGATTTGGAAAATATTTGAACAGCCTATCTTAAAATATTTTATTCATCATGTTAAAATAAAATATTCCACAATGTTTTTTTTTCTTTTCAATTTTTCCAATTTTTTGGAAAAAAAAACAAAAAAGCCTTCAGGAAAAAAACGGAAAAAAAACGGTTTTTTTCCGAATTTTTCCGGTTTTTTTCCGGGCCTTCACATCTCTAGGCTCGTTTAGTTGTCCAGTCCATGATCATTAGTTATAGGGGCTCTTTAATGCTGCTTTTGACTTAATCGTTTCAATTTCTCCATTACTTCCTGTCTGATTATTTCATTAGGTTTTTTTAAATGACTAATATTCTTTGATTTAATGTCTTCATTCTGAACTCCTTGCTTATCTGCTTTGCTAACAGTGCTGAATGAATAAAATTTCCCCAAACTGTACCTGTTCAGCCAGCTTCTTCCAGTCTTGTGTCTCCAAGAGGAAAAGGAGCATTAAAAATCCCCAGATGATGAGAGTAACTGTACTAGAGGATTGTATTTACTTGAAAAATAATGAATACCTGGCATATGACATCAAAAAAATTATCTAGAATGTATAAAGGCACTTCAAATTTATGTTGGAAACGTGAACAACAAGAAGGGTCATTTTACCATCGTGGTAGTAGACATAGACCAAAAGACAACAGTGGTGAACGATGTAGCAGTTCCAAGTGACGGCGACATCAGGAAGGAGTGTGAGAAGCTGGAGAATTATCAGGACTTGAAGGAGGAACTAGAGAGGATATGGAAAGTAAAGGCCAAGGTGGTCCCAGGGGCTGTAGAAGCACCTGCGAGTATGACTCCTAAGCTGGGAGAGAGGCTACAACAGATGCCAGGAACGACATCGGAACTCTCTTTTCCAGAAGAGTGCAGTGCTAGCAACAGCTAAGAGCCTGTGCAGAATCCTCAAACTGCCTGGCCTCTGGTAGAGGACCCGAGATTGTGGAAGACATGTTACCACCAAGGGAGAAGGGAACTTTATAAAAATTAGCACTAGTCTGGACTTGATTTTGAGCAAGTGAAAAGTTACGTGACAGTGAATTCAAAGGGGAAAAGAGGTTTTTGTTTTTTAAATCTGTTAGATAGGGGGCCATGCTGCATGCTGGAACATAAATGTTATACCCAGATTGGTGATTCTGATCTGAACAAATACCTTCTTTCTTCTATTGCTCTTGTCTGCCTGTCCTCTCAGATCTCTTTTGTAAACATCTGTGTTACATCTATGTATCATAAAATGCAGATGGTGCCTATTACTTTGTTTAATAAAAGGTACCAATTTCTGACAGTTTTAATATTCTATTTCATTTTTTCCTTTTAAAATGTTGCAACTAATACGTATAGATTGACATTCGCATCAGGAGGAAATAGAAGTTGATTAGTATTATGATGAAAGAGATGGAACTGAAATGGAACAAAAAATATTCTGCAGTAAGTTTTAAGGCCTAACATCCCTGATCCTGTTCTTTTTCCTGATCAGACTTCTAGAGTATTTGCTAGTAAATGTTTAGCCCAGTTAAGTTGATTTAGGATGGCATCTTGTGCAGTTACATGGGAGTAAGCTAAACTCAAAGATGGCATTTTTCGGAGTAGATATGACGAGAAATACCTCATTTTAATTTTTCTTATTTTCTTTTCTATGCAGGATCCCATTCTGCCAAAGAATCATGGTAGGTAGTTTTGTAGTGTACTGAAATGTTCTGAGTTTTCTAATTTGCCTGTTAGATTTAAGTTTTTGGCAAACTGTCTTGCCGTTCACCTCAGCATTGTAACATGTCCTGTATGTAGAGTCATAGGTCCACCAAGGCTTATGCCAAGTGAACAGGAAATGCAGTTTCTTTTGCCAGTACACTGGTAGAGTTGTCAGAAGTCTTTTGTTCTAAATGGTCGTTTGAATAATGTGGTGCTGCAACCAAAATACTTTCAGTTCTGCTTTCTACATGGAGTCCTGGACAGACTGGAAATATACCCAGAGGTTCCTTTTAATGTTTCTTTTCTCATACCAGCTGTGAAATTAATAGGCTGGGATATGGCATTGAAAGAAAATAGGAATCTGACTTGCAAAATAACAATAAGCTGTTGTTAATACAGGTTGACTTATGACCACAGTTGAGGCCAAAATTTCTGTTGCTAAGCAAGGCGGTTGTTAAGTGAGTTTTGGCTCATTTTATAATTTTTTTGCTACAGATGTTAAGTGAATCACTGCAGTTTTTAAGTGAATCATGCCGTTGTTAAGCAAATCTGGCTCCCCCCACTGACTTTGCTTGTTGGAAGCCGGCTGGGAATGTTATGTGTTGATCACATGACCCTGGGACAGTGCAACTATCCTAAATATATGCGAGTTGCCAAGCACTCAAATTTTGATCCCCTGACTACAGGGATGGTGCAACAGCTGTGAAAAACAGTCATAACAGTGGTGGGATTCAATTTTTTTTACTACCGGTTCTGTGGGCGTGGCTTGGTGGGCGTGGCAGGGGAAGGATACTGTAAAATCTCCATTCCCTCCCTATCAGCTGGGACTCAGGAGGCAGAGAATAGATGGGGGCGGGGCCAGTCAGTGGTGGTATTTGCCGGTTCTCCGAACTACTCAAAATTTCCGCTACCGGTTCTCCAGAACTGGTCAGAACCTGCTGAATACCACCTCTGAGTCATAAGTCACTTTTTTTCAGTGCTGTTGTAACTTTGAATGTTCACTAAACAAATAGTTTTAAGTTAGATTTATATTAAAGTCATTGATTGAGATGGGCGATGATAGAAATTGAATGTATGAATAAAAAAGAAAGAAATATTTGCAATCATTGGCTAGAAATTGATTTAATTTGGGAAATTGCAGATTCTGCCATTCAAATGTACTGCCTTTTTCCTGAATCAGCCAATGTAAAACATTAGGTTAAAAAAAATCAAGTAGTATCTTATATAAAGCTGTGTGTACAGCTCCTAAGTCAAGTAATAATTTGCATTTTTCCTTTCTTCTTAGAACACCTTTACGATGAAAAGTTTGGGAGCCTACAAGAGCACACTGGAAATGTTTGTTCTTTAGCTGCAAATCTAGGTTTGTTTAGAAGTTTTATATGACTGGGACCTATTTTCTGCTTAACGCTAGTTTTAAAATAAATAGGTGCTCTGGTTGGCATTGAATGAAACTAGAAGTACTTTATACTTCACCACAGTAGAATACAGAAACATCCAGTGTCCTTCTCAATCTGGACATAGAAGAAATGAGACAGGGTGGAAATACTGAGAGCCTTAAGATTCTTGTCACAGAATCTGGGAGTAGAAAGAAGTGACGAGGTGCCCTGTTTTTAATGTTTCAAAGAACCTTTTCTTAGAGTGAGATGCGAGGTTGGTCCATTTGCCTGGCACCTTCATCAAAACATAGTTATTATATGTTACACACACAGACTGACATTAGGGCAGTATTTTTATGATTTTTCCTATTCTTTTAGAAGTCTCTCTCTGATTCTTTTACGACAAGAGATAAGGTGATCTTCTGGGCTACAAATCACATAATAACTCTGGATGATGCTAATTGGAACTGATGGGAGAGGCGTTGATCCAGACTATCCAGAAGACATCCAGTTACTTGTGTGCTTTTTCTCAAAAGATACTTCAGTACTCTGACCCTTTTTGTTTACTTAAAGTACTTGTTTTAATAGTTTTGTGATCTATTTTTAAATGTAAATATTGTGAATATTTTATTTTTATTTCGTACTTTTGTGAACTGCCAAAAGTCATGAAAGGTAGCAGAATTCTTATATCTGTTAATGTGGTAGAATTGCCAGCTAAAGGAGAGTGGGGGGGAGTAAAGGGGCATTCCAGCATGGAGTCGCTCCAGGGATGGATACAAAAGAAGCCAGACGATTGAGGATCTCCAGAGCCCCAGACCTCACGGGAAAGGAGGGAAGGCATTCCATTACTTAAAGAGTCCCTGGTCTGCGCAGCTGTGTCCCAGAAGCAGCCGTCATTTCAAGTGTGGTCACAATTCCTTGTGTGGCCGTACTGAAAAAGCAATTGCTTATGTGATGTGGTTGTGCAGCCCACCAGCGAAGTGATCTGCTGTACTTTCCTATTGCAGTCTGTGTTGTGGAAAGTGCTGTGGCCATGCTGAAATAACGTGATCCCTTCCAGCACACAGCTGCATGGCCCGGGGACACTGAGGGAAAGTGGCTTATCCTTCTTCCCCAATGTGAGTTCCTGACTCTGGATATCTTCAAACGATAAGTGGGAGATAGGGAGGAAGGATAAGGGGGAAGACAGGCCCAAGACCGGGAGGTGCGGTTTGGGGAAAAGATAGGCGAATGACTGTGGTGGTGCTGCAGCAGCCATAACTTCAAAACCGGGTTGTAAGTAGCTTTGGGGGAAGGTCTTTTATAACTTCAAACAGTTGCTAAGTGACCGGTCGTAAATCAAGGACTACCTGTACCAGCTAGCCCTGGAAGTTATAGTAATAGCACTTAGATTTATATACCGCTTCATAGTGCTTTCCAGCCCTCTCTAAGCGGTTTACAGAGTCAGCATATTGCCCCCAACAATCTGGGTCCTCATTTACCCACCTCAGAAGGATGGAAGGCTGAGTCAACCTTGAGCCTGGTGAGATTCGATCTGCCAAACTTCTGGCAGCCAGTTCTACCCACTGCAGCAGCAATGCAGTCCCATGAACAAAATTTGCATGCTTAGCAAGTAGCTTGCACTTACCACTGGTTGCAGAATCCTGTGGTCACATAGTCATCCTTACAGACCTTCTCTGCTAGCTTTCAACAAGCAAAGTCGATGAGAAAGTCAGCAAGGCAGACTCTACTCTCAAACGATTAAATTGAGATAAGATAAATCTTTAAGTCTTACTTATTTCTTTGTAATTTTTTTAGATGTCAAGGCAGAACCTGTGTTTAATTCCTTGGGACAGGGGTTACAACAAACTGTCGGGGAGAATGATACGAATGCTGAAGCAGTGGTTTGTATCTTCTTAATTGTTTCTCGATTATCCCAATCAATCCGTATATGTATTGGAGTAACATTTATCCCAAATCTAGCTGTTTAGTATATTTTATGTTGGCCAATTCTTAACTTTTAAAAGTCCTTTTACAACATGGTGGACATGGAGCCCTTCAGATGCTATTGAACTTCGATTCTCATTAGACCCAGCAAGCAAATCTAATAGCCCGGGGTTCATGAGAATTGTAATGCAACATCAACAGACTATCTGTGTCAAGACTGACTCAAACATTCACCTATGTTTCTCTTTGCTCGCACCTTGACAGAGAATAGGGTGGTGATGGATTGGAATGCAAGGGGGGGGAATGGCCTCCAAGCATCATCGGTTCCCATGAGACATTGCTGCCCCCTCCCCAGGACACCCAGAGCAGATGGCACAGCGTGGTCATCTGGTTCTCATAACAAAGTGAATAGAAGTGATTGGTGGACATAATGGACTGTGGGTGGCCCATGGGGAAAGGGGGAATGAACTATGTGTGCGTTCGTGAGGGAAGCCCAGAGCGGGTTTCGCTGCTTCTGTGCCAATGTGGATTTATTCAGTAAAGTTTATACTCTTGGAAAAATAATGTCCCAGGAGTTTCTTTTTCTGTATCCGTCAAGTTGACAATCTGTTGCTGTGCCCACCTTGTTGCAATTTTGTTCATTTGCTTCATCTGTGAGGACCTGACACCAGTGTAGCTATAGCTGTTTTTTTCAGCTCAGGTCTCATTTCTAGAAGCAATCAAAGGAAGCTAGATTCATTAGAGAACTGATCTGGATGACTCTGAGATGGTTTGTTTTTCACACACAAAATAACGTCCAGTTTGCAGGTTGTAATAGTGATGTTGATTTTAAAGGCAATGAATTTTGTGCGCTAGATGTTTGTGACAAATATTGGAGTGCAAAGCCTGCAATTAAGAGCAGACAATTGAAAGTCACCAATATTAAGATATACTGGACGAGAAAGACCTTTGGTGTGACTTAGCAGGATTGCTGTTAAATCCTAGTTGGTTTTCCAGCAATTGAGCAATGAAGTTTGCATAGACCAGACTGTCTCAATCAAAGAACATTTTGTTTGGATTCCAGGCATTGTTGCAAAACAACTGAAATTCGTTGATATTTAAATGAGTCTATAGCTGTCAACCCTATAAGGTAGTTCAGACCTAGGAAGCAAAGAGTCCCTTGGGAGTTGGGCGGCATAGAAATACAATAAATAATAATAATAATAATATAAATCTAAAACTCTTTTCATTGGAACAGCTGTAGTAACAGAACATTGCAGGTTTGAGTGTGCTTCTTCCCTCCCTCCCTTTATCTTTGGGCAAATTAGGGCGAGGCCTGTTTGAGGTTTTCTCACATTGGTTTCCTGGAATGGACACAGGCTATGCTGGTCAGTCGTTCCCTTGCTAAGAGGCTGTCCCTCCTGTCCTTCAAAGGCATCCCCCTATGCCCTCCATAATTGCTTTTGATAATGCTAATATTATTAAGATCTTACAAACCAAAATCTGATACTCTTTCTCCTGTGCTTCATTCTGCAGATGTTATCTCAGTATAAAATGGATGGGCAGTGCAGAGGACATTGTCTTATTATTAACAATGTCAATTTTGAAGGTTATCTCAAAAAAAGGAATGGATCCGAGAAAGATGCCAGTAAGTGGCTTAAATAAGTGCTTATATTGGGATATCCCCTTTTTTTTTTAAATTGCTTCCATATCTTTCTATAAAGTGTTTTCACATTACAGAACCGCACATGATTATTAATGTGTACCTTTTATGTGGTTTCAGGCTGTAAAAGTTTTTTAGTTATTGTTTCTGCCTTTGTCCAGATTTTTTTTAATCTCTCACTTTATTCCACAGAAGGTGCCAGGCTAGGGTTTTATCACTAAGAGATGATTAGCTTAATGAAAATAAGTAGAATTGACACGGGCAAATGGAAATAAGTTGCAGTTTTCATGGATTGGAGCATTCACACTGCAGCTTCCATTAATCTTATGAAAAGGAGAGTGGCAGTTCTTTTCCATCAACTTTCTCATAAAATAGTGCAGATAATCCTGACTCACCAACCGTAATTGCGACCAGCAACTCTGTCACTAAGTGATGTGATTGTTAAGTGAAAAGTCAAATGACTTCCTGACTTACAAAGTTTGTTGGTTCCCGCTGTGGTTGTTAAGCGAATCATCACAGGTCATTAAACACAACGTCATGTGACTGCACCTTGTGATGTCTTGCCGACTTTGATGCATACAAATGTCACTTATATGATTAAGGGACATTGCGACCATCATAAATGTACATTGATTGCCAAGTGCTCAAATCCTAATCACATGACCATAGGGATGCTGCAATGGCCACAACTTCGAGGACCAATTGTAAGTCTTCTTGTTCAGCACTGCTATAACTTTGAATGATTGATAAGTGAAGATTACCTGTGTATTATTACTTCTGCTCCTAATGTTGAACATAAACAAGATGTCTGCTGTAGTGATTAAGGGAGGACAATAGCCATTAGATTACATTTAGTTTGTATATTTTTTTCACATGGCTGTCTACTTTTTTAAGTCCTTCCTATTCAATGAAGAAAGATCGGAGATGTAAGGGACCAGGCTGGTGTTGGCAATTCCAAAACTCCTCTGGAAATTCCATCAGCCTATTGAAATGGGGCAACAGGCTCTCTTGTTAAGTTCCAATACAGATCATTATTCATTTTCTGCATTTATAGGATGTTTAGAAGAAGTAAACAGGTAAGGGCAGTCTCAGTCATAAGCCTAGTAGATTATCAAAAAAAGACCATTTTGTTACTAATTGTCAAATCTGTTTTATCCTAAAAATGCAGAAATAGAAATTGTTGCCGTATCTTTTCTGTGTAACTTAGATCCATGAAATGGCACATCCACTGACATTGTTTTGTATTAAACACTTTTCCTTATTTCTTTGTAACAGTGGAGCTGAAACGTGTGTTCACCTGGCTTGGATTCAAAGTGAAAAAGTATGACGACAAGACTTCCACAGAAATTGAAAAACTTTTGGAGTTTTGGCAGTCTTCTAAGGATTGGAAAGACAGTGACTGTCTGGTATGCTGTATTCTATCTCATGGAAAATCTGGGGAAATTTTTGGGACAGATGAACGTCTGATTCCAATCCGTAAAATCACATCATACTTCAAAGCCAACAACTGCCCATTGTTGGCTCAGAAACCTAAGCTCTTCTTCATCCAGGCCTGTCAAGGTGAAAAGACACAGCAGCCAGTCTTCCTCCAAGAAGACACCGGCCATGCTGCCACATTTGAACAGGATGCACAAAGTTCAGGATTTGTGTCTTCCCAGCAGCTGACCTCAAGTATTCCAGATGAAGCAGATTTCCTGCTTGGCATGGCCACTGTAGATGGCTATCTCTCTTTCCGGCATGTACACGAAGGGACTTGGTACATTCAGGCTCTTTGCAGTAAGTTGCAGCTCCTGGTGCCAAGGTAGGATTCATGTTACATGGAAGTCTTCTCTTTAATGCGACTGTTCCGAATGAACTACCAAGTATAGATTCGTAAGCTGTCAGTAGGCCACTTAGCCCATTCCAAATGGACTTTTCACACAATTTTCAATTGTTGTTTCATAGGCTTTTCATGCACCAGCTCAAAATCCTGATAGCACAGGCTTGTCTGGGTTAGTGATTTCCCTTCCAGCATAATCCTGTGAGGGAGAGTGAGCTGGGAGAATGTGACTAGTCCAAGGAGCTACAGTAGCCCTCAGCCTGGGTCTCCCAGTCTTCTCCAACATCTTAGCCACGATGCCATCCTGGCTCTGGTAATCTTTGTGCTGAATAGGCAGAGGGGGGATAAACAATATAAATTCTTGATTGCAGAGAAGCTGGGTCCCTAAGAAATTTCTAACGTGCTAAATAATTTGTCTCCAGGCCTAAACATACAGTTGATTTTGTGCTTTCTGATATGCAATTATGTTAGTTTATAGTCCAGTGATACTATGAAGGGAAGTAAGTGCAAAGTAAGAATTGATATTTCGTTGATGTTCATTTTCTTCTCTTTAGAGGTGAAGATATATTGTCCATTCTTACAGAAGTCAATGAAGAAGTGAGCAAACGTGCAGATGCTCAATGCGAAAGGAAACAAATGCCCCAACCAGCTTATACTCTCAGGAAAAAATTGATCTTCCCTATGCCTAACAAACCTTTTGTACCATCAGAGCAGAGTTCAGACATGCAATAATTTAGATTGCTGGGGACATAGAGAGAAAAGAGTGGTGAGTTCAAAAAGAACACTCTTCTCTCTTGTTTTCATTCATTCTTTGTTGTGTTTTGAACAGGAATACTGTTGAACAGGAATACCTGTTCTCAAAGCTATTTGATGTTTAAGAAGATGAAGAGACATGCACTTTCCCCATCTGCCACTCATTGCATATGTCAAAAATTATTTGTATGATCAGCACATTTCTTAAGCAAGCCGCCTTTTCTAGAGCTGAAGGATATCAGATATGGTCTAACTAGGTTTGCTTCATTGGGAAGGAGTAAACTGCAGAATCATCGATGCTCAGGGATATATCTCCAAGCCCAGGGGCAACCTTTGTGGGTTAAACACAATGAGATCTTTTTTAATACTACCACAATAAATTAATTAATATGTCCTTCAGCTATTAAATACAGTGGATACTCTGCTATATTTATTTAATGCTTACTGAGGCAGAGAAGATGCTGTTTGCAGAAGCCTTGATTGTAGATCTTGCCTAAGTTCCAACTCTCTTGCAAGAAGTTAATGAAATCCAGAACAAAATCCATATAAAAGACAGAACCTGGTAGTTCTGTTTCCCCTGTTCAATGGGAAAATGTTTCCTCTAATCCACAGCAGGTATGGACTGTAAATTGTAAATGTACAGTTGTAAATTGAACATCTGAACAGTTGCATTACAGTGAGGAGGGGAAAATAAAGTGAAATGATATATTACAATGCAGTGTTTTAGAGATAAGACTTCAACAAAGAAATAATGGATAAATAATGATACATTATTGCAAAGACTGGCAAAGGAGGACACAAATAGGCCAATCTCAAGCCAATAAAAAAATTGTAATCAAGAAAGAAGTAACAGAAGTCTTGGTTTGCTATATATTTTGAAAGCAAGTTCTTACATATATCCTCTAGAAAATAGGCAGAATCTCATATGTAGAGTCACATTCCAGGAATAAAGTAGGGATGTGCAGAATTTTGGATTTAGAGCCAAATAGATTAGATTAGAACAAGCCTAGGGCTATGTGCACACCTTAAAGAAGCTGTCCTTTCCTGGGTGTGCCCAATAGGTGTACAATCCCATGAACATATGGGTTACGGAAGCACCAACAGTGCCTTTTGGCTTCAGATCTGAAGTGCTATACATCTCTAAAATTCAGCTCTTTTTTATTGAAGATCACTTCAGTGTTTTAAGCACCACTGTGCAACAGTTGCCAAACATGAGAACGGTTCTAGATAGGTGGTTCTACATCCCCGGGTGGCTCTCCAAAGAAATATTGGAGCCAGTTCATAAAAAAAAAAAATCAGTGCAGAAGCTTGGGTTCCTGATATTTAAGGTACTAACAAATAGCATTTTAATTATAATTTGGCAAAGGTGCTTTTTCTTCAAGAGGCAACTGGAATTTCTGGTTTTTCTTTGAAGATGTTTCGCTTCTCATCCAAGAAGCTTCTTCAGGGAATTCCCCACCATCCAGTCAGAGCTGAAGAAGCTTCTTGGATGAGAAGCGAAACGTCTTCAAAGAAAAATCAGAAAGTCCAGTTGCCTCTTGAAAAAGCACCTTTGGGACAACCATGACCTGGATGACTGAGAATCTCCATAGACATTTAGAATTTGGCAGTTTATGTTTCACTTTATGTCTAGTCATTTAACTATGGATTTAAATCTACAGGACCAGGTTGTGCCCTTTTTATATAATGTATGTTATAACATGTCCACCATCTGGCCAAGAAACATTTATTCTATTTTATAAGCTAGTGAGGGAAGAAAACACGGCACCAAATTATTAGGCAGCAGTTGATAAAAATAAAGTGAAAAACATAATGATACATATATGTAAGTAATCTTTTGACACTTCTGGTGTTCCAGCTTCAGCCTGATGTTCTGAAGAAATAGCTTCACATAATCTTCCATAAGCCAATTCTTCATGCATAGTTCTAATCAAACAAACCAAAAATACTACTTCTTTGGGCACGTTCATTAAATATCTCTTCATTCTTCTCAATAAGCTTGCGCCTGAGGGGGGGGGGGAAAGGAAAGTGTTGGGGTTTTTTTGCTGCCTTTGTACAGGGAGACTACAGAGCCTATAGGATACCAAATGTTGGAAACCATTTCCTTCAATCACAGATAGCATTGGGGACTGACATCCTCCCAATTCCGCCCTCACTTGCTGTGTCACTCATTGCACAATCAAGTGAAAGTGATTTATAAGAAGCTGATTGAAATTCTGTGCTAAAACAACTAGAAGTATCAAATGTTTTGTTTGGCAAAGTTATAACCATGTGTAGCAAGGGCACCCATGTACCAAAGCACAAGATTGTAGAGGTGATTTATAAATTCAAGTTGGGTTTTGCAAAAAGTCAATTTTTAGGCTTGATTCTCTACAATGATGTTAAAGGCTCTTTTGTATATGGTCCAGCAGGCCACAAAGGCATATTTGAGCCTGTCAGTATTTTTTAAAAAAGTTGGTTTGGGGACTCTATGATTAGATAAAAGTGCTTGGAAGATATAGGAACAGTTGTGTTTTGAAAGAAAAGTCTAAAAGCGTAATTTCAGTGCAGCTCTTTCCAAGCTCTCACCCTCAAATATGGCTGTGATCCTTGATGGAGTCATTAACCTGAGAGTAATCTTGAAACAATGGGACTTATTTTTGACAATCTGTGTATATGGGCGTGCTTGTTAACTCATGGACAGTCATGGAATCAGATCTCATCATGAATATTGTTACTGATATCAGTGAGATTCCCAACCAACTCTCTCATTTTCTCAAAAGCAAATTCAATTGTCTTAATGACACAGAATATTGCAACTGGAATTTTAGCTATTAAATCAGTTCTGTTATTACTGAATGTTACTGCATGCTATTGGCATATATATCTTTTTTTTTTTCAAAACAGTTCTAACAACTATTTTAAATGTTTGTTTTAATGGCAAATATTTCCAAGGACAAGACGTTTAGACATTCAGCTTCACAGTCATTAAGATTTCCTGCCTCCCTATATCTTTGCCCTTGTCACTCCTAAGCTAAAAATGCTTTCAGAAGGGTGAATTTGGCAAATAATCTCACCAAGCTAATAAAATGCAAGTATTCAGAATGGACACCTAATCTTCATAGGTGTTCTCCCATAGGTATTCTCCATATACCGTCTCCTACCCACACAAAGCCAAATAATTTAATTCAAGAATATATAAGTCAGCTCACAGTGAGATGGGCAGTGAACAATTCTAATAAATAAATAAATAAATAAATTGGAAATGTTATGGTTTGTTTCACAAACCTCTGTGAATCTGCACTGCTTTAAAAAAACTCTTTCAAAAGACTTACTGTTTTGGATTTTACTAGATTTTTTCCCCCACCTCAACATGTTGTTTTCTTCTGACAAAGAAGATATATTAATTCGATATTTCTCTTCAGCAGCTACTGCTTTTTGTTGGATAGTTTTCTCCATGTCTGCCATTTTGGCTTTCTGTGGTGGAGAAAACAAACTGGGTTTTGGAAAAGCGGGAAGTAACATACACATTTCTATCATCAATGAATTTTTATTTTTATTTTTATTTTATTTTTTGCTATTGTTGGAAGAGCACTGATATCTGAGTACTCTAAATTAGCACTGAACTAGAGAATTTTTATCTTAATATTAGGCACCTTATGGCCATGTTCTTTTAGAGGTAGTCATTTGCTTGGTCACTACGCACGAAAGGATGGAATTTTAACTGACTGTTCCACAAAATCACTGAAGCTTAAAACTACAGCATCACTGCTGGTTGATCTTATCTTTCTTGATACTTAACTACCCAGATTTTAACTATTTTTATTTCCTAATGAACTTTTCAATGAGCCTGTTTTTTTGGCTACAATGTGATGGCATCTGCAAATCTCACATTAATGTTCGATCTCGAGTTTTAATTCCAGCTGCCATCTCTACTAATCCTGCCATTCTTGTATGCCCTGTATATAGTATGCATTCTCTTCTTCTGATTCAGTGTCAGTATCTGTTCATTTAACAGTTCCTCAGAACAATAATCAGGTGTTTGTTATATTGCACATTCTGGTATGATTGCACAATCAACAAATTGTGCAATCATACCAGAATGTGCAATAAAGATCAATCTTACAGTTTTTGCTCTCACCCATATGTTATTTAGCTAACTAACATTATCTTATTAATGTTAGTTAGCTCTTCTCATGTCCTGCTCTCCCCATATGTTTTGCCTCTCCTTAAACAAAACTTTGCTTGCACAAAGAATTAATGCATTGGCTCAGTGATTTGCACGATCTCTTGCCTCTGCCTTGTGCAGGGGGGCAGAGTGATAAGCAAGTAAAAGAGAGTTGCAGAAGTAAGGTTCCATGGCAAGGGAGGCTACCAATGGTGACTATAGCAGTGGGATACAAAGAAAACCAGAGGCAATTGAAAGCAGTTACAGCAACCAGTAAATAGAGCACATTTCAGAATTCTCAGCGATGTAGTATTTAGCGAACGGCACATTATCAGAGCAGAAAATCCATCTCTGAAATGCAGAGTCGAAGTTTATTTCTGTTTGGTTTGATAGGGAAAAGGAAAAAAAAAAAGATTAACGCCCATTTCAGGAGCATCCGTGGAGCAGTAGCTGAACTTGGGACCCGACTTTATTGTTGCTGCACAACCAAACATGGCGGTTCTCTTCACCAAAGGCCACAGGGTTTATTGGAATTTAAAAAAGATACACATTGAATATTGATGCAGAGAAAGCTCTCTCTTGCAGAGGTAAAGAAAAGCTCCTACGGTAGCATGTGAGCAAGGCTGATTGGATGGTTATGCCTCTGGCCTTTGAGGAAGTGCATTACAGGCAAAAGGGAGGAGATTCACCCATCCCCAAGGCAGCAGGAGGAACAAGGGGCTTGCTATCCTCCTCAAGAATAAAACTCCTCTGGAATTGCAGAGTGACAATATTTGGATCCCAGGCACTGGGAAGGAGCCAATGTTACTGGCTACATGAAGATGTAGAATTACCCTATTCTGAGCTATTTGGGGGATTATTAAAAGGAAAGGCAGGGCTATCTTTTTTAAAAAAAATAATCACCTACCACCAGCAAGTAAAAAGTAACATTAGACAAGTTTCAAAAGGGTAGTCACGTCACAGATCTCACCTCCTTCTGAAGTTCCAACTCTGTTTTGTGAAGAGATGAAGCAATAGCATTAAGAGTTTCATTCTTCTCTTTCATTTCATTCTCCAGTGTCTTTTATTGGATAAAAACATTTTTTTTTAATTTCAAGCATTTATATCACATTTCCACAGTTATTCTATGAAAATGTACGATTTTAGTAAAATAAAGCACACTTATTAGAGATATCTTTCCGGACAATATTGTGAATACCAGGGATAGGAATACTCTGTGAGCGATTGAAGATGCTCCAAATTTCACAAGATCTCATCCAAAAAGTTACAATGATTTTTAAATTATATTGAGATTTAGTGAGCATTATAGTCCCCACCAAATTACCCAGCAGTACTTCCCTTTCTTTAACTCAAGCAAGATTTTAGGCAATTTACTCTTTTATGTTTGAACTACAGTTCTCACAATCTCTTCCTGCTAGCTCATTGGAGCTGATGGAACTGAAAACTCAAATTACCTATCCAACCAAATAAAACTTGTAGGATAGAGTCTTACTCATCTGAAATAGGATTTGGGTAAACCTCAAGTTCCCTACTATATTTTTTAATGGATTTTATTTATTTATTTGACTGATTGAATTCTATAGCTGCCTATCTCAACAGGTTACTCTACCTTTTTTAAAAATCATGTTTACCAGTGCTTTTGGTGAAGATCAACTACACCCTTCACCACACCTTAAGAGTTATGGTTTATTCCATTCCTCTGTTTTATCTGTCATGAATATTTCTGCCTTCCAAATTGTCTTGTTCTACTACTGTTCATGTATCATGGACAAGCTTTTCATTTAGAGCTTGATACCATCATCTTACAGTTTGGGTAATTCATTTTTACAAGTCATTTGAGACAAGGTGAAGCAATTTTTGTTAGTTTTTCAGAAGTCTTTCTCATGGACGTCCTATGTATCTAAATGGAAAGTCTTTCAATTTTATGCTAGCAATCACATTTTAGCTCTTTTGCTCATATTTAAAATACCTAAGAGTAGCTTTCTTTTCAATCAAATTATGTTTACTCTCCTTTACTTTTTTCTAACCCACCAATAAACCATTTCATGAAAGACCTAGCAAAGCAATTTGCTGGGCATTTTTTCTGACTGACAACTTTTACTGGAAGGCATAAGCTTGCATGAACTATAAGCTTTCACTTCATTATATGCACAAAGTGGCTAGGCTGATGTAAGATTTAAATTGGAGTGAGACTGAGACGGAGAGAAAAGGGAGAGGAAGATAGGGTGGTTACACAGATGCAGATTACATGTGAGACAGATTACAAGTTCCCTGCCTCCTCTCTCCTGTAACTTCTCCCGTTCTGTCTCTGTTAAAGTCTTCAGTGAATGGGCAAACACTCATTCACTTACACAAGGCATGGCAAGCCCTTTGATCTCCCACATTCATTTAGCTTCTTGAAGCTGATTCCCAAGCATGGATTAATGCAACCTACCGTACATTTGTTCACCTCAGCCCCACCCTTGCTAGGAAAAAAAGGCTTTGTCTTGGAACAAAATAAGAGACTTAGTGGAAGGTGCTGAATATGATCCAGACAGGAACTTGAAGGCTGCAATTGCAGAAGTCAGTTAATCAGGACCAGGCAGCTGAAGAAGTAAGCTGGGTGGAAAAATCCCTCCTCTTGGAGATAAAATGGAGTCTCTTGGCCTCCATCTAGAATAGAATAGAGATGGAAGGGACCTTGAAGGTCTTCTAGTCCAGCCCCCTGCTCAAGCAGGAGAACCTATACCATTTCAGATAAGGAACTGTCTATAGTCTCTTCTTAAAAACCTCCAGTGATGGAGCGCCCACGATTTCTGGAGGCAAGCTGTTCCACTGGTTAATTGTCCTCACTGTTACGAAGTTTCTCAATTCCAGATTGCTTCTCTCTTTGATTAGTTTCCAACTATTATTTCTTGTCCTGCCCTCTGGTGCTTTGGAGAATAATTTGACCCCCTCTTCTTTGTGGCACCCCTCAAATATTGGAATACTGCTATCATGTCACCCCTGATTCTTCTTTTCTTTAGACTAGCCGGACCCAAAACCTCCAGGCCTTTGATCATCTAGGTTGCTCTTCTCTGAACTTTTTCCAAAGTCTCAACATCTTTTTTGTAGTATGGTGACCAAAATTGGTTACAGTATTCCAGGTGTGGTCTTACTAGCGTTTTATAAAGCAGCACTGTTTATACAATAGAATAGAATAGAATAGAATAGAATAGAATAGAATAGAATAGAATAGAATAGAATAACAGAGTTGGAAGGGACCTTGGAGGTCTTCTAGTCCAACCCCCTGCTTAGGCAGGAAACCCTACACCAGACAAATGGTTATCCAACATCTTCCTAAAAACTTCCAGTGTTGGAGCATTCACAACTTCTGGAGGCAGGCTGTTCCACTGATTAATTGTTCTAACTGTCAGGAAATTTCTCCTTAGTTCTAAGTTGCTTCTCTCCTTGATTAGTTTCCACCCATTGCTTCTACCCTCA
>QLTV01002419.1:3862220-3873413 GCA_003457575.1 Thermophis baileyi | reverse complement strand
ATAAAAAGAATACAATAAAAAACAAAAAAAAAAAAAAAAAAGCCAGTGAGGATTGACCATTTAAAGGGGGCCGAGGACAGAAAATTATTTCTCTACTCAATTAAACATCTACCCCAAATGCCAAAGCAATTCTAGGTGATGAAATCAAAAGTTTAAAACAAAAAAGAAAAACAATACAAATCATATTCAACCACCATATCAGAGGAAGAAAATGCCAAAACACCAGGGGGTAAAAAATAGTAGTGTGGGGTTTCTAAAGCAGTGTTGGCTTGCTAAAAAAGCCAACTTTTTAGTTGTTTTTGAGAGAGAGAAGGAGGGGGTGAAATGGATTAAAGTATCCTTAAAAAAAAGCTTGGCCAGCAGACTGAGCAAGAGCATTCTATGACACGTTCCATTTATGGTTATAGCTGTAACATGTACAGTACATTATTGATATTTATATTCCAGTTGCACATTCCCATATATTCCAATATTAGAAATTCTCCTTTAACCTTGTTCTTCACAGATTTGCTTAATGGTTCAAAAGGCTTTATAGGGTTGCTGGACCTAATCAAAATACTAAAGCAAATACTAGTTTAATAAATTATTATTATTCCCACTAATAACTCTCCTTCTCCCCAACTAGCAGGTGGAATCTTGGGAGAGTTGCATTTAATATATATAAATAGGAAGCCTACAATAGACCACACTGCTGCTACTTATTAAATAGATGCCTCAATTGCACTTAAAAAAAAAATCAATACACATGCCTTGATTTTGGCATTTAACATGTCTATATTTTCCAAGGAAATTTGTTGCTGCTTCTGAAATTCCTGGAAAACAAAAAAAAAATAGGGAGTTAACAGAAAAATATACCTGAAAATAAACTTTCAATTCTTAATTTTTTGTGGCTCCCAATGAAGTCTCGGTGTACATCTCTCTTTATGGAGCTCAATTCACACTCTGACTAGCTATGCACTAGATGAATCTACCATAACTAATTCTACTGATAATAGGGAAAAAAACAGGCTTACTAGTAAGTTTCAGTAAGTTTACATCTTACTGAAAACTTCCATTCAGATTGAAACTCAGAGCCTTAAGTTGCTTCCCAATTGGGCTCATTAATGCCATAATCTTTCTCCATTACTGAAAGGAGAATGAAAAAATCAGTTTGAAATGACCCAATGAGGTACTGCAGTATTGACCTTCCTTACTTGCAAGATATCTGCCCAATCATAAAATCTCATGCAGTAACTAAACCATTTTACAATATCAGTTCAAAATTCAACACTATTGCTTCCTGTTTGGAGTTGTTTGCTTCATGAATTTCTTTATTTAATTTCTATATCTGTCCATCTCAATGACTCTAGGTGCCACTATAAACGCAATAAAAACATCCAAAATAAATATACACAGCAGCCGAGATAGTTAACCAGTTAAAAATAAAGCCAGGAAATGGGAGTTTTAACACCTTCAGTGTCCAAGCTCGAAAACACAGCCATGTTTTTAAAGCCTTATGAAAGGCCATGAGGGTTGGGGGCCATTCTAATCTCCAAGAAATGAATGGATGGATGGATGGATTTCTGATTAATTATTCCTGAAGAAATTTTGTTCCACTCAGGAGCAAGCTTTAATGGTTTGTGACTTTTTTTTTTTTACTCTTTTAGTGCTAAACAAAAATGAGAGCAGTAAGTCTTGTATTATAAGAATACAAGTTCATACAGGAACACCACCACACATCATCCAAGCAATGCCTATTTGCAACAATCATACTGGCTGAGATTCATAAGAAAAAGCTTTTAATTCAAGTTTAGCCTTCTGTACAAAGCAAAGCAACTTTTGATAAGTAGGAAATGCACTTACTTCTCTCTCTTGTTCATAAACTCTGCCTAGCAAAAAACTGTTATTCTGAATAATCTTCTTCTGCTCCTCTAATTCCATCTCAAATCTCTTTGTTAAAGATTGCTCTGAGGAAAGGATAAAGGTTTTGTTTTAAATCTATTATTTAATTGTATTATGCCTCAGTCCTGGAAACTCTCATATGAATTTAGCATGGTAATTTAATATAAATAGCCATGTATGCAGCACCCATATCATACCCTCACTAATACATTTTCCAAGACACCCAAACATATGCTGCTTCTATTGTATGATAAGACTCCAACCGTAAATACAACGTGGCAAAATTCTGTGTGCAGAATTTTGTATATAACATCAGGAAGATGCCTGCAACTTGTTAGCAAAATACTTTCTCTTGTAGCTTTGTGTTTATTCCATATTGCTAATGTGTTTGCTTCCTTCTGCCTTTGACAACTGATTTTCTACTTATTTGTTTTATGTATTTATATTTACTTGAGTTGTGTAGTATTTATTTTTAGGGCAATTTTTGTAAAAATATAATATATAACCATATTTTAAGTTTATTCTTACTTAGGATGGTGCTATGTGCCTGTTTTCCCCCACATTGTTCAATTTTGTTCACCATTTTACATGTTGTGACTCCTCTTCCCCCATCCCTTCACACTATTCCCAACCCCAAAGTTGGTGAATCTGTTTTCTTAAACCAGAGTGCTCTAAGTCTTTATGCTTGGTCTCAGGATACTCTTACTAGTTTTATAATTAGTATTATATTTTATAATATTAATTATATAATTATCATTACTAATTTTATAGGAGTCATGGTGGCGCAGTGGTTGGAATGCAGAATTTCAGGCTAATTCTGCTGATTGCCAGGAGTTCGATCCTGATCGGCTCAAGGTTGACTCAGCCTTCCATCCTTCCGAGGTCGGTAAAATGAGGACCCAGTTTGTTGGGGGCAATATGCTGACTCTGTAAACTGCTTAGAGCGGGCTGGAAAGCACTGTGAAGCAGTATATAAGTCTTATTGCTATTGCTATTATAACCTGGATTATTTTAGATGAGATTATACTATATATTACTATATATACATGTAAAATAAGGCAAAACCTCTGCAGCATTTGGGTGTCCTTGCTTATTTTCCTGAAAACTTGCTATGGGATAATAAAACTCTGAGGAAACAGAAAATAGTGCTTTGATTACAGTAGTACAAGACTAGTACATTCCTTTTACTTACTTTGTTGTAATAATGCCTTTTCTCGTTCAGTCCTCTCACTTTTTTTCCATTCAGCCTGTCTTCTCAGCCATTTTTCTTCCATTTCATCAGAAATGCTATCCTACCAAAACAAACAAGCAAATAAAACCACCAACCAGCTTGAAACATATATAGGCAACAGTTCTGCCTATCAATGCATTAAAATATGTCATTTATATTAAACAGGATATTGTGGTCCAATTAAAAAAAATATTTCAAAAGTCATCATGAGCTTATGCTCATTCAGTTGTGTGGATTATCTATAACCTCATCAGCACACAAGAGGATTTAAAGTTGACTTATTTTCTCCTACGTGAGACATTGCATATACCGTATGACTTTTTTAACCATGAACTCCATGGGATATTGAGAAATCACATGAGCTTTTCACCAAAGGCACATATGTGTCTTTTTCCAGGTTGGGAGGGAAGAATTATAAACCATAGGTACAAGCATTCATTTAGTGACTGTTTGAAGTTACAATGGTGCTGGAAAAAGTGACTTATGACCATTTTTCACAATTACGACCGTTGCAGCATCCCCATAGTGATGTGATCAGAATTTGGATGCTTGGCAGCTAGTTCATATTTATGATGGTTGTAGTGTCTCAAGGTCATGTGACCTTTTGCGACCTTCTGACAAGCAAAGTCAATGGGGAAGCCAAATTCACTTTTTCAATTGTGTTACTAACTTTAACAACCAGTGATTCACTTAACAACAATGCCAAGAAAGGTCATAAAAGGGGGTAAAACTCACTTAACAACTCTCTTGCTTAGCAACAGAAGTTTTGAGCTTAATTGTGGTTGTAAGTCAAGGACTACCCATACTGCCTTCTGCAAAATATGAAGAATTCGCCAGTTGCTTGCACGTTTGCATACTAAAATAGTAAGATTTTTAAAAAGCCAAAATTTAAAAATAAACTTGTGGCTAAAGATTAAAAAAAAGGAAGAAACTATTTTTTAAATAAAAATAATAAGTTCTAAGTAAGAAAAGAGTTTATTTTCTGCGTTCAAATAAGTTTTGAGAATAAAAATTGCTCTGCATAATAAAAAGTTTTTGACCGGAGCCAACCACCAAGAGATAGGTAGGCAAATAGGTAGTACATAGCTAAATAAAGGAGGGAGGGGTAGAGAGAGGTTAGCCCCTGAGCACTGTCTCCCCATTGCAGCAACTCATTCACGTCAAGTGCAGTCAGTTGAACAGACTTGCTCTCCCACATTGCAAAAGGTAGGCCCCAAACCATTCACTAATTGCTGTCACAAAGATATCAAGTGATACAATTTGTTTCCCATTAGAGTTTTTCAAAAGGACAGCTCTCACAAATAATTCCTGTCCTTGATGTTTATGGGATATTCATTAGGAATCAGGGATAATATTTTATAGTATGGATTGCCTCCATATTTTCTTCCACTTGAGATTCCATCAGGAGAAAGACCAAATAAAATGGAGAAGAAGCTGCACCTCCAGTAAGGAATCAGATAAGATAATTTTGGAGGATGCCAAAAAATGCTTAACCGTATTTCAAAGTATATCAGACTCCATCCTGTACTTTGCACCATGCAATTTTTGGACGCTTTACAAGGGTAGCCCATATGGACTGCCTTGCAGTAGTCACACATTGTGGGAAAGCCACAGCCAACTGAAGGCTCATGTGAAAAGGTGTTTCAGTTGTATTTCCAAATTATAAATATGGCTCCTAAATCCACAAGTTTGACAACCCTACTTCATCAATTCTTAGATGGCAATTTAAATCTTTACCTGGTACATACGAAATGCATTCTTCAGATATTTGTATTCCTTCTGCATTGTAGCTGAGGGTGGAAAAAAGGGAAGAAGTAATGTATTCCATGCATCCATGTCATAGTACTATAAACTACTGACTTTTTTCCATGTTTTTGGGTTTGATTTGTCTTAATTTTAGTGATATGTTTTTCTGAGAAATTCACTACAGAATTATCATCAGTATTTTTTTCCCAGCCACTTCTCAACATAGATAGAAGAGAATTCATGAAGCCAGGAATGCTTCAAGAGAATGTTTTAATTGTCCCAGTCACTGGTGATGTTTTTGCTAGGAGAGTATTTCCTAATTGTTGCTAGGAGCTGCCTATTCCAAAATATTAGTTCATGCATTGATGTTGATGTACCGGTATATCTAAAAAAAAAAACAGACAAAATAACTGACAGGGAAATATTTTCCCCCTCATTCTAGTTAGGAAGAAGAAGGTTGGGTGCAGTTTGAGAAAGATATGGAGAGCGGAGTTAGAGATTTGTAATGTCTTAAGCTGTGATTATTTTCCTAGAGATCCAAATAGAGAAGCCAATAAGGTCGGCTCAGACATCCCATCTCCAAGCATCCTATTTGCAACCTCCCAGCATCTCAAAACTACACCAATTAACTTCAGCAACAAAATAACTCAAGTTTGGCGGTGCAATTTTGAGTCAGGTTCTGGAGCTTGGGAAAAGGGGTGTTAAGACAGCAACTGGTCTTTTGTCTCCCATATGCCCTACTTTCCCTCACCCATTAACCCCCCTCCTCCAATGGTAAAAATCAGGCTCTTTTGAACTTGAGAGAAAGTTCCCACCCAAGATCTCCAACTTCCTTTCCCATCCTTAAAAAACTTCCTCAAACACATCTATTCTTTTGAGACCATGGCATCTGAGGATAATGGCTTCTCATATCCTTCTGCCCTCATAAGTCTCTCCTGCTAGCTGTAAACACTGTTTTTCTCAAGCTGGTGGGATTAACAAGGTTTCCTTTTGAAGGCAATTTTCCTAATTCTCAGTAAGGCTTGTTCAATTCTTCATATTTCTAACTAACTGAATTTGGCTTCTGGCTTTTACAGTCATTTACTATTTTAAGATTGTTGACTTTCCTGTGATTTCTTAACTTCTCTTCAATGTGCATTTTGCTACCATTCACCATGCTAAGGGGTGAATGTTAGCTGCAAAGGAAAGTTTGATGCATCTGAATGGCAGCAGGTTGGGAAAAACTGGCCCAATATTTCTATTGAGTCTGTCACTGATTTACTTTCAGCTAGGATTTTTAACAAATTGCACTTAGTGAAATACAGAAGATCACAATTTCTAGTTTAACAATTTTGTCCCTTTCTGTAGATGTTAGGACCAGAGCTTACTTGATTAAAATTGCCTTGTCAGGATTCTGATATCGACATCTACAAGCACTTTAAAATCTATCCTGGCTTTAAGACAACTAATATCTACAGTTCCATATAACTCATATATTTCCTTCCTTTATAGAAGCTCGATTTACACATATGTGTTTTGCAGTAACAACAAGCATGAACAGATAACAAATATGTCTGTGACTGGTAGCATAGACAATTCAGCCTATAAATATTTAAGATATTAAAATAAGATGCTTGTTGATTTTTTTCAATCCCCCACACACACATACACATACCAATCAAATAGTTTACAAATTGCTCTGGGTTTGTAAAAAGAGAGCAGTTTTGTTCCTTATGTAGTTCTAAATGCAATAGCAACAGCTGATGGAAATACAATTTTGTGTGTGTGTGTGTGTTTAAGTCAGCATTGATTCCTGGCAACTGCCTGCATGTCCCTGGCAAGATTTTAGAAGTGGTTTACCATTGCATTCTTCCTAGGGCTGAGAGAAAGTGACTAACCTAAGATCACCCAGCTAGCCTTGTGCCTAAGGCAGGACTAGAATTCACAGTCCCCCAGTTTCTAGCCTTGTGTCTTAACCACTATAACAAACTGGTGTATTAATCATCCCATTGTCCCTGGCTACTTATCTATTTCTAATTTCCTTTGTGAAACAACTCTGTGTGCTGAAGTTCCAGTACACATGTAGGCATGAGACAAATAGATAGCCCTGCATCATACCCAATTTTTCTTGCGCAGTTGCCCTCTCATTCCGCAACTCTTTCTTATACTGCTCTTCCAGGTTATTCACTTGTATTATGTGAAATCCTTGAATCTCTCTGTCAAGACAACATAACAGCAAAGTAAGGTAAAAGAGGCATCTCTGCACTTGTGGTCTGTTAAGTCCTCTAGTTAATATGTCTTCATAATAAACTTGAAGAGATACACACAGAGTGGTAACGTTGCCTTGGTGAGAAGCTCTTCTCTTGTACAAATCACAGCACCTGATTTTTGCCAATTTACTGTACAATCTTTAATCATATCTAAAATCATATCCAATCTGGTTATAAAATATCCTTTACATTTCAGGAAGAGCTCCTTAGGAGGAACTCGGAAGGACTCAAATACTCTATGGGGAAGGGAAATCTGCAAAAATCTGTGCATTATCTAGAGAGGTGACAGCAAAGCAGCACTAAAAGTACAGAAGAAACACACACAAGCATGTCTTAGGCTGAAGCGGTAAAGTAAGGAAGATCAGCCTTTCATGTATCATTCTCTTTGTGGTATTCTCAAAAGGATCTAAACCATGAGATCAACTCTATGCAGATAGTCCTTGACTTACAACCTTTCAGCCCAGCTAACAGATGACTAGAGCTGGTAGAGAACTCCACAAGGAAGCAGGAAAGCCCATAGCATCTGTCAGCTGTTGACCAGGCTTCTTTTGAATGCAACCACACAAGGCACCAGGACCAAATATTTACTCTTCAGGCCATCTATCAGAATCCATCTCTTCTCAAAGCCAACCCCATCTGATGCTTGGTGGGATGCGAAGGAAGGAAACCAAAAAAAGTCAGCAATTCCTTTCCTTAATAGGCTTTGCACATAGTAACTAAGGGCATAGTTTTATGAAAAATCTCCATAAGCAAAGCCTTGAAATTACTGGCTGTCTTGAATTTGGGAAAATAAGTTTTCTTACTACAGTGGTACCTCAGTGCTCAACATTAATTGGTTCCAGGATCTACAATGAGTATCAAAAGTGATGAGTACCAAACAATTTTTTCCCATAAGGAATAATGTAGTGAATCACAAGGCAGCTGACATAGACAAGTTCTTGCTTGTGCCTTGAGTACCAAACAAATGATGAGTTTTGGGACAAAATTTTCATGTCAAAAGTGTTGACTACCAAATTTGATGAGTTTCAAAGCAGTTGAGTACCAACATTCAAAACCAATGTTCAATTATATTTATATATTATTTTTATTGCATGTTTGTAATCTGTATGGAGAACTGTATGGAAATTATTTTGATTGTTTTTATTATTCCTATTATACTACATGGTTATTATTATTATGTTTTTATTCACATATTTTTTTCTGAGTGAAAGCATGCCATGCCCACACCAATTGCTACTGTAGTTATTAAGGAATAATCCTAATTGCAATGTAGACAAGTAAGTGGAACGAATGAGAAAGAGAATGACTTTTTATGTGTAGGTAAAGTAGTAGACACTGATGGGAAGGGAAAGCTGATAAATATTTGAGTTCCAGCAGTAAGGTAGGGAAAATTAACTCTACTCCCTTGTGCTTATACTTGCTTAAGAAGAAAGTTTATCATGGCATCAATAGGGAGCATCCCCACAGAGTAAGTAACAGAAGAAGGATTTTCAGCAGGACTACATCCTGGGAGGGAATTGTTCAGTACTGCAGATAGAGCAGCAGCTCTATTTAACTTATGCTGAATGTGGCTCTAAACATCCAGATATACTTGTAATAAAATTTAACCAAACTTGTATGGACTTAACTTCTGAATAACTTTGAGGTTTTTTTGTTGGCCATTTTCAGTCACACAAAAATTAAAGACTAAAAAGCACAGTATGCAAAAATGCAATATTTTAACAATAATTTATTTTGTATACTCTATTTGTGCTATACATTAAAAAAAAGATTTTTATGTGACTGAAAATGACAATGACACAGATTCAAATAAGATTAATCAATAGTCAAAATATTTTGTTCATTATTACTTCTGAGTTGGCCTCCACAGAACAATGCTAAAAGGTCACATGCTGTCTGCTTCCTTTCTAAAGTTGGGGGGAATGGAAGCTGGTTCCTTAATATGTTGTTATTCCTCCTTTGCTCCTATAACTATGGAAAAAGAAAAGTTACTTTAAGCTTCCAAACAAGGACAGCCAAACCTCATTTTATTATCATGTTCCTCTTGCATCTCATTGCATTTTTCTTCCATATCTTTCTCCATCTAGAAAAAAAGAAAAAGACAATTACATTTAATAAGTATTTTCCTAATGGATTTTTTTTAGCAGTGTAACTGTATATATAGATAGCCAGGGCAGTGTTTAAAGACACAAGGCTAGACTTCAGGAGACTGTGAATTCTAGTCCTGCTTTAGTCACAAAGCCAGCTGGTCAGTCTCCCTCAGCCCTCAGAAGAAGGCAATAGCAAACCACTTTGCCAAGGAAACTGCAGGAACATGGCTGGAATCAAGACTAACTCAAAGGTGCACAGTCCAACTGTGCATAAAGTTTTATCTGCAACCAAGAGGCTAAATACATTCCACTTCATCCCATCTCCACACTAATTATTCCCATTAATACCTTTGCTTTAGAAATGTCTTTTAAATTCAGTTCACCTAACTTGATAGTAATTGGTTTCTGGAAAAGGACCAAATAATTTCCTCCAACCACTACTCTCTCTCCACAACCAATAAGATTCACCTGTTTATGTGTCACTTGATGATCTCGGCGCAATTGCTCTATAATAGCTGTCAGCTCAGAAATCTGTTCCACTAAATCAGCAACAACATCTTCCCTACAGAATATAGTGTACAAATTGTTTCAGAGAAATAATAATTATTACTTTGCAATGTAAAATTATTTGAATTTAAATGGATATAACTGAATTATTGCAATGTGCTCTACTAGGAGCTGCCCTTGAAGACCATTCAGAATGTACAGCTGGTAGAAAATGCAGAAGTGCCAAGAGTAATGGGTGCCTTTGGGTATGTCCATATGTCACCACTGCTATGTGAACTGCATCGGTTGCCAGTCCGAGTGCAATTCAAGATGCTGGTTATTAACTATAAAGCTCTTGGCATAGAGTCTGGATCCCTCAGAGAGCACCTATCTCCAACTGTTTCTGCCCATCCTGTTCATTCTAGAAATGGGTACATTCCAAGCCCCTTCTATTAAATCATTCATTCAGTCAGTCAGTCAATTTGTATGGCCACTCATCTCAACAATGGGAGGTGAACATCTGTCAATTGCAAATGGCCATACTGCTTGGATCTTTCCTAGGTTCTTCATTGCATATGAAACTAAAGAACTGTCAGCTGTGACTTCACATTGTTGTGAACAAATAATAATTTGTTAAGTTTATATATTACCCAAGTCCCAGCAACTCTGGGGAGCTTACAATCATTAAAACATTTAAAAGCAAAGAACAATAGAAAAACTCTACATATGGACGAAAACAGTATAAGACCAAAGAACAATGACAGTAAAGAAAATGAACCCAGAAGGGAACAAAAAGGGGGAAAGAGGCATCAGTCATGGGTGAAGAACCAGGTCTTTAGGGCCCTTTGAAACACCAGCAAAGTGGGAGAATCTCGGGGAATCTTCCTTCCAGAGGGCGTGCGCTGTTACAAAGAAGGTGAGCTTCCAAACATAATCAATATTTTGGACATATAAAATGTAAACATTCTTGGAGAAGATTCTGCTGCTTGGGAAAATTAAAGTCAATTGAAAAAAATATGTTTACATAAGATAGACTGACTAGATACTATCACTGATGACACAAGCAGGAGTTTAAAAGAACCCAACTAGTTACTGACAATCCTGGCAAAATGATACCATGAAAAATCAGAAGTAACTGAACAACAGAATATGACAGAGAGCTGGTTCCTACATGTAAACATCATATTGAGTTTTTTAAAATAATTTCTCCCAGTGGACTAAATTTTTTAAAAAGTGCTTGGGAGATTTGGAAATCCGATTTCTGTCATTCAATCTGTAAAAACCTCTCTAGATTACACTATTGTCACATGAATGTGTGACTCAGCCTGGACTTGTATTGGAGACAAATGCAATGTACAACTTGGATTACTAAAGTTCATTAAAAGATCCTGAATGAATAATAAATAACTTCTGAGAGCTAATAAATGTAAGAAATAGTAGGAAATACTTCCCAATGGCAGTTTAGATAGATAGGTGTAGTAAGACATAGCTCCTCCGGCATTCTTATTTT
>QLTV01002419.1:3724908-3848077 GCA_003457575.1 Thermophis baileyi | reverse complement strand
AGGCCGAAGGGAAGGGCCTTCTCTGTGGCTGCCCCGACACTCTGGAACCAGCTACACCCTGAGATCTGGACTGCAATTTGCGAGGTCCGGCCTTGAATTATATGTATGTATGTGATTGTTAACTGGTTTTTAAAATATTTTATGATGTTTTTAAATGTATTTTCTATACCTTGTTGTAAGCCGCCCAGAGTCCTTTGAGAGTTGGGCGGCATAGAAATACAATTAATAAATAAATAAATAATAAATAAATAAATAAATAAATAAATAAATAAATAAATAAATAAATAAATAATTTTGTAAATGGTTATATATTTTTCAGCAATTGGTCATCTGCTCCCATGCGCATGCATCTTTATATGTAATGGACCACATCCATTTTGGACATACAGACTGACACAGATGTGTCAAGAATGGCAGAAAGAATATCTTGTTTGATCATGTGCTCTGAAGAATAAATAAATAAATAAATAATTTTGTAAATGGTTATATATTTTTCAGCAATTGGTCATCTGCTCCCATGCGCATGCATCTTTATATGTAATGGACCACATCCATTTTGGACATACAGACTGACACAGATGTGTCAAGAATGGCAGAAAGAATATCTTGTTTGATCATGTGCTCTGAAGAATATTGATCAAAAACAATTTAAAATTCCCAGCATACAGATAAGGTTTTATATCTTGCACATTCCTTGCTTTTGCATTTGATCTCCAAGCACAAGAAACTTACCTAGAAGTATTTGAAGGATTTAACTGGACTTTGGACTGGTCTTTAAGGATCCCTGCTGATGATGTTTTTCTAATGTGCAAAAAAATTTTTTTTTAGAAAGGATTAATAATTTCTTCAAATGTCAAGTCTAAAATGCAATTGGTCTTTAAGTCTCACCAGTATTCCTGAGTGTTCTTGACCTGAATAGGACTAGTGTTTCTCAGCATTAGAATTTAAATAGTGATAACATCCATTTCTAAATTATAATTTGTCCACTTTGGCACACAGCAATGTTACATCTTTCATTAGAATTTTGCAAATCTTATGATAGTCTTACAAGGGCCTGGGAACATATGACAGTGAGTATAGTAATAGGTTGTGCATCTGACTCTGCATTTGAAGTTTTTCTTTAGATTAAATTGTAGTTGAAATAAGCAATATATGCAGAGCTACAGTATGTGTAAGAGTTGGGGCATCAGGTAGAATGAAAAGTTCAGCAAAACAGATTGGGGGGAAAATTAGCTATCATGAAGTGAGACACAGCACAATACTATATATACTGCTTTAGAGAGATGTACAGGCTTGCTAGCATAAATAGGGATTTGTGATCCAAATTTGCACATCGGTGAAATAGTGTATTCTCCTCACTTCTGTCTGCCTGACACATGCAAGGAAGGGCAAATAATAATACCGAAGGAGAAATAGTGCAGTAACAAAGTAACATTCAAGTATGCCTGAATCTAATTTTTCCCACTTTCTCCTAAAATCTAGATGTATCAGTGTAAGTCCATGCCCCTTTGTCTTAGCAATACATACTACTTTAAGTCATTGATGCAGATAAGGAAATGGAAGCATGGAAATGAAGTAGGAATGAATGCATTGTTTAGTAGTTCTTTGTTATTTTACATACTGTAAATATCTAGACACTATTTAACAACATATTGGCATGCCTATTATTTAAAATTAAGCGAACTATTGATTTTGGTTACAGTTGAATCTTTAGTTCATCTTGCAAGCCATAGTAATTGATCTCATTCTGCTAATGATTTTTATTTAATTTTTAGACATTAGGAAATAAAGCAGAATAAGAGAACAGAATAACAGAATTGGAAGGGACCTTGGAGGTCTTCTAGTCCAACTCCCTGCTCAAGCAGGAGACCCTATACCATTTCAGACAAATGGCTTGTCTAGACTCTTCTTAAAAGCCTCCAGTAACGGAGCACTGCCAGGCAAGCTGTTCCACTGGTTTTAACTGTTCTCTGTTAGGAAATTTCTCCTTAGTTCTAGGTTGTTTCTCTCCTTGATTAGTTTCCATCCATTGTTTCTTGTCTTACCTTCTGGTGCTTTGAAAAATAGGTGGAACACCTCTTCTTAATATATTATGGTTGTTCATACAGCCAACTAAATGTTTAGACTGGATTTGATATTTTTCTCTCTCTATCAAGTCTTTCCCAAGGACCTGGGATAGGCAGATGTTGATGTTTGATGGTGTTAAAGCGATTGTCGCAGGAAGTAAACTGTTCCACTTTGCTTTTTGCAATTGACTGATGGTGATTTTATGAATGTCGATGGTTTTTAAGTAGTATTCCATATGTTTTCAAATTGTTTTGGAATAATAATATAATATAATATAATATTCCTATTATATCTGAATAATGTACCTGAATTCCAATATTATATCTGAATTACAGAAACAATTAATTTGACAGTTACATACATTCTACAAACAGTTTATGTCAGGAATCAATAATTTTTCCAGGCTCCATGTAAATCAAAAGGAACTCAGTGAGGTCCTTGCCATTTATCTTGCTTAAAATTTAGCAGGGGAGGGGGTTCCTTGATGTTTATATGAATCATGAGGACAATTTATGTTTTATATGGCAATGTACTATTGATAACTCTCTTTAACAGCTTTTTAGTGATTCTGTTATGTGTGTATTTCTGTCAGGAACTTATGCAACAGTATTGCTCTCAGGTTACATAAGATCCAAATTTTCATATGCTCTGTAGATAAAGTACTTTTTTCCCTCTCACAGACTTTTCTACCAATTGTATATTATTTCATCCCCCTCATAATCCAGTATTTAGTTACTCCTTAATGAATGATTGGAGAGATGCCTTTATGTCACTCTTAAGCACATGGTGACTTTTTTGATTTAGAAGTAGGGTTGTTTTGGATTTCCCCAAACTAAAATATGGCATGGAGGCCCCCCCTAATACTTTCAACCATTAACAAAAACACTTATGGAGATTCTGTGGTTGTTCAAATGTTCATTGATAGTTCAGCAACAGAGAAATTATTGACCTTTACCGGTATACAACTCCATCCCTGTACTTTTACTTACTTGGACTTCTGACTCAGTGAGCCTGCTTTAGTTTTTACAAGTTTTTTATTCCTTGCTTTCCAAGGATCCCAACAAGGGCAATATAACAAAGGAGCTTGGGACATAATCTTCTGATCTTGAAAGTTGTATGTCAAGAAACCTGCAAGATGGAAGACAAAATACATCTTCATAATTTGAAGACTTATCCTGCCAACATGTGCATGTAAGGATGACAATGTATTTCCCTGATTTTAGATAGCCAGGTATGATGGCTATCAAACATCAAACATGTTGAAGAAATATACTAAAGCACTGTCGTATGTGAAATCAACTAAATAAACAAATAGTTAAAAGTAGTATTTTCTCTTTTCTTTTGCCCCATTGAATTTGAAATTTGCACCAAATTCCAACTCATCTTTCTTTAAGGCACAGATTGAACTCTATGGGAATTACATTTGGGAAGACATCATGAAAAGATTTTCAGCAGCAACAATTTTTTAAATTCCTGAAAACAACTTTTTCTATTGGGACTTATGGATAGCCAATTAGAAAAAAACCTCTGAAAAGGTTGGTTTTATATATATAGTGATTGCAGCAAGGTTATTATATGGACAACGATAGAAAATACTGAACTATCATAATGGAAGAATGGACTATGAAGATGATGGAATTTTCAGAAATAACAAAACTGACTTGTTTGATCAGGACAATACAACAAGTACTTTTATTAAAGACTGAAAACCGTTTATGGATATTTACTGAAAATGTAAAAAAGTGATTTATGGTGATTTATGATTTTCTGATTAAAAAGAGTTGAATATGGGAAAAAGTTTTGGGTTGAAGTTTGCTGGGGGTGGTGCAACTGAGATGATGCAATGAAGGAGCTTGTGTTCTGAAAGGGTGTTGGGCAATTCCTATTATGGCTTAGGGCTAATCCTACCTTTCTTCAGACCTTGCTTCAGGGAATTTTTGCCTATGAATAGAGCTACCTAGATACTTGGCTTCTTTCAATAAGCTATTTATCTCTTAAGTGCTGACATCTGCTGAGGGCTATTAAGAAAGGTGGGGGCTGCTTTCTCCCTTAAAAAAAACATGTTTCTCAATTTCTCATCCAGGAAAATATAATATTCTGCCTTTTTAATATTTCTTAAACTATTTCATTCTTCTAGGAGAGGGGTGGGTGCTAACTTCCTACATTATGTTTAGCTTTTATATATGAGAAGTTTTTTTAAAAAAATATCATTATAATTTTCATTGAATTCCTTTTACAAAATTTTTTATATTGAACCTTTAGAAAAGATTAATCCACACCAGAGGTGGCTTACAATAGTTAATATACATAACAGAATTCATTAGTTTTAAATAAGAAATCAATTTTAAAATACCGTGAGACTTTAGAAACCCAAGTAAACTTATAAATAGGTAGACACCCCTTAGCTTTGGAAACAGAAGAGGGTGTGTGGAAACCAATTATTTTAATTATAGGTACACCCACACTGACCTGAATTCACCATTTCAGTGTTTGAAAACTTTGTGGGGCTGTGGGCACAAATATATTATGTGCAGTTGCACAAAATGGCTACATTCTCATCTCCAGCCTGCCACTTTAACAACAAATATAAGAATTTTAATATTAAACAATAAAAAAACAGAGAACCTGCCAGATTCCAACTGGAAAAAAAAGGTGTTGGAAATCACTCTGTTATTTTGTTGCATTATGAAATGACTAAGTAATAGAAATAAGCATCAAAACCAGAGGTGGGTTATTCCTGGTTCGGACCGGATCTATAGAACCGGTAGCGGGAATTTCCCCCCACTCGCTGAATGGGGAGCGATGGCCGGCTGGCCATGCCCACGAACCGGGTCTCTCGCCGCCATTTTGTTTTTGGCTTCTGCACACGCGCAGAAGCTGTTTTTGGCTTCTGCGCATGCGCAGAAGCTGAGTCTTCAGCACTGCGCATGCGCCCACGTGGCGTAGGAGGAAGCGAACCGGCGGCGAGGTAAGTTAGAACACACCCCTGGTCAAAACTGCAGTTGGTCATACAGTAGAAACATATGGATCTTTGCCTATCACCATTCAAGAGGGAGGTTTACCAGCATTTAGACTGAGATCATCTGGGATGTCCCCTTTAGTGGCTGGTTAATACAGAACATTTAAAACCAGTCCAGAGAAACTTACAACTGAACAGATTTTACTGCGTGGGGATGGCGTCCATTAAGGCTTGGAACTTCAGCATCTCCTTAGGGGATTTTAAGCTCTTCCTCACCATGGAAACAGGTTTTCTGTCTGCCGCCTTCCATTCTATTTTTAAAGATACAGTACACAAAGTGATTTACACATGCTTGTTCTTAAATTATTCCAAACTAAAGGGGGTGCTCTAACACTGGATTTCCTGAACCATCTGCAGGTCAGAGTAAGCAATGAATTAAAAATAAGGGTGAGCATTCTTAGTAAGTCACACGTCATTTCTGGCTTTTGAAACACTGAAAAAGATCATTTGTCATGTGATATCCTCAAAACCTATATAACTTGTACTGAGTATCATGTTGCGCAGTATTAAATTTAGTGCCAAAGTTTAGGAAGCAAAATTGCACTAAGAATGAGGTTAATACAAAATGGCTGCCTAACCCTTTTTTGGCAAATCAGTTGGTATTGTGTAACTTGCATTTGGTCCCTTCCAGGATAGCATTGAAGAGTATAATATACCTCTCAATCATTTAATTGTTCCAATTCTTTTCTCCCTTGCCAGTTGTACTCATCTACATAAATAAGGTGACCAGTGTTGCTTCTCCCCATTCTGGCACATTTTGTCATTCCTCAACGCTTTTCAGTCTATTCCCTGGCACTTCAGCTTTGAGACACATCAGCAAACAAGCCATGTATCAGTTTTGTACTGCACAATATAAACTATAAAAACTCACTGGAGTATTCACCCTTACAGTGAATACTATTAACTTATTTTCTTGTTTTTCTTAACCTTGTTTTGATTTTCTTCATAAAACGTTACTTCACAGAGGCAGGTTGGAAGATACAGGTTTGAGAATGGCATTGGCAAAACAGAATTGGCACCTTTTTTTTTGTTTCCCACTGTGTAAGAATATTTACATAAGGCATGTAAGGAAACAGAACAAATCAATGAAGAGGCATCATTCAATTGTACAGCTGCTGATTAATCCAGTAATGTAGGCTTGGTCCATAAATAATTTTGTGAAATACAGCATATTATGCTGTGAAGCCCATGCATCTTTAATAAATATTTTATGTTCATTAATATTCCTTTGTAAAAAAAATAAGCTGGCATCATTTATAAGGCATAAAGAAGATACTGAATGACTTGTATCTGAGCAAAGTATAGTGAATACACACATATACACACACACTGTATGTAGACAACATAGGTCCACCTTCTAATATCTTGAGTTTCTACTTTCTATTATACAGTCATATGGTTGGTTTTTGCACAGTAGTCCAAAGCACCTGAAAATGACCAGTTTGCTTATTCAATTTCTCCCAATGACTTCTATTTTTTGATAGATGAGGAAAATGGAACATTGTTGATTCCTCCAGAATTTCTGAGCAGACCATTATGCTATGCTTCTTGAGGGAATGGAAATCGTTGGTACCCAAATACGGAAAAATGGATTCCATTCACTGCTGGAAGGTAGAATGTGGTGGTGGTGCAGGACAACTGCTGGTAGCTAATAGTATTCTACATGGCACAGTCTTGCCTCCCCCAATCCTATTTAATGTCCAAAGGAAGACAAGTGAAGTCTGCAAAGGATACTTCCTTCTCTGTGTGATTACATTAGGTTGTATTCCAATAGAAAGGCAATTATGATAGATTACTAAAACAACATGTTTATCTTAACAAGAAAAAAATTCTTTTAGAATGCAAATAATTTTATTCAAAATATTTCCTATTAATATTGCAAGTTGGATTGGGTTAAAGGAATGTTTCCAGTTTGGACTGATCATCCCCCACTGCTTTCTGCCAAAAATAAACCTTTCTAAATTCATTCATGCTTTAATTATCTCCAGATTGTAAACTGTACTATGTTTTATATAGAGATGGCCAGGGGTGGGTTCCTCCTGGTTTGGACTGGATCGCCCGAACCGTTAGCGACCCGCTGGTGATGTCATGGATCCGGTTCGGTCGGTGCCGGTCCATGGGCGCCGCCATTTTTTGTGAATTTTTTTGTGAATTTTTTACCGTTCTGCTGCTTGAAAAAGGGCCCTCCCACTCGCCCCTGGGTTTATACTGACCTTTATTCCTTCGCCGGAAGCACAGCTGATCAGCTCCTCAGCTGTGTTTCGGGCTGATTGCAGCTACTGAGCATGTGCGGAAGCAAAATTGCATGAGGGAACACACGAGCGCATGCAAAACGTCGCGATGCGAACCAGTGGGGAAGTGGAACCCACCCCTGGAGATGGCCACCCAAATACCCAGAAATTGCAACTGGAACCAAATGTAGCAGCTTTTCACTAGGTTGCACCTATTTTATTTGAATGCTAAATGCAATTGCTGCCACTGTATCTCTGAACATCTACATGGTTCTTATTCTGCATTCCCCAATTCCATGAAGTTTGATGGTCACCCATAAAGTCTAATTCTTCAGTCATTATCGCCACTATGTGGAATAGTCTATCAACTAAGAATTAATATTGTACTTAGACAGTATACAGTACATAAATCTGTCACTTCAAGAAAGTGCTTGGTTCAAGTTGAATAGTCTTGCTTTTAATTATTGTTAATCTGTTACGATCAAGATTGTCTAGACTATTAAAGACTGTCAAAATATTTTTACCTACTGTATTAGTTTAAATTTATTTAAATATTGGTAATTCTTTTTTGCCGTTAGTTCCCCTCTAGGAACAGAGACATACATTTTTTAATAAATAAAAATTACTTACGCATACAAGAAAACACCATACCACCAAAATGTGCAAAAAGATGGGTTTTATTTTTTTTATTATCAAGCTTCAATTTGACTATAATATGCAAAAACAACCTGTCACAGATTATAACTTTAAGAAATGCACATTCTAAGGGGAAAGCCAAAAAGAAATAATATCCTTTATTATATGTTGAATTACAGTTGAAATATCTCAAATGAAATGCGTTTCAAGTTTTGCCTGCAGAAAAAAATGACATCTATATTTGCATATTAAAATAGATATATTTGGTTTTTTTAAAAGCATTCTTTTCATTCAAGCAGACTGAAGCATACATATTGTTATGAAACATATAAAGAATTCAGATAATAATGAAATATTTAACAATATGGTTTTAAATCACATGAGCATCTATTTCTTCATGAAAAATTGGCACTTAAATATGGTATCAAAGTACATATGAAAGTGATCATGATAATTCTTCTAAGGATCCTATAGGGTTGTTATTGTTAGCTTTATCGATCCCGCAAGATGGGTCATTCATTATAACAGCAGCTATCTGGGATATTCCATTGTAATGTATTTCTTGTAACTATACTGATTGTTATTTCTTCACCTGTTTTCTATTTCCAAGGCTCATTTTTTAAAAGAGCTTTGGCACAAAAGTACTGCTCCTCTAGCTTCCAGCTAATTTTTTTTTGAGAGGAGGGTCTTTAGGCATGCTATATAATTAGCATTTTAACTTTGGAGGCAAGTAGATTTTGATTTTTCAGCTACTGATTACATGCTCATTATTAATACAGAAGGTAAAAAATGTAAGCCAGCCCCAAGTAAAAAAAAATCAGAATATGACATGTTAGATAATTCATATTTGGAAAAAATGAAAGGAAAAAAAAACCTTTTCAAATAAACCTGTATTTACTGAATAGTTTTACAAAATTTTATAGGATATGGTTCAAAAGAAAGAAGTCTGATTTACAAGGTGGTGTTATCAGTGGCAGAAGAAAACCTTTCTTTCGAACCATTCCAATAGAAATAATTTAAAAAGACAAAGATATGAAATCCAATTAGGAAATGCTCATTCAAAATTACTATGATGTAAAAAGAATTTATATAGTATATAAAATTGACATGCATCAAATCCACAGTAGTTGAAATATTGTGCTTGGTTCCCTGTAGTTACTGCGGATTATAATCTTGAATGCTTCTGTTTCATTATCCAGGTTTTTCTCTGTTTATATAAAAGTATGGCAGGCTGCTTTGGAACCCAACTTAAATATTCCCTTTTATTTGTCTTGCCAAGGAAAGCAAGTTTTTAAACATCACAAAGCAATTGCATTTTACAAGCTTAAAAAAAATTAAAATATACTTATAATTTAAATAGAATTAACCCGTATATAGAAGCTTAAAATAAATACATTTTTACTATTTACAAGCACCATTTACAATTTAGTAGCTGCAACCAATGGTGCCAAGCACATTGATACTGAGACTGAATTGATAAGCTACTTGCATGGCTGTTTGCAACCTTGAAAACATTTGTTTAAAGGAATCCTTCCAAATCTTCACCTAGAATGCCTATTCATGGGGGGGAAGCCCTTACTTTTGATTCATTGATATATAAAGCTACCTAGATGGTTTACATCCAGTCAGTTAGTATTTCTGAATGCACCCTATGATGTCTTTAACTAATACAGAGAATAGCCTTATAAAACCCACAGGTAAATCATATAGTCATTTTCTGTGCTTAATTTTCAAACCATTCAGCTTTTATCTTATTCATCTCCTGCTTGATCTATGGCAAGAGGGCTATATTTGCTCACCATAACCATAAATCAAGCCGCTTAGTCTAGTCATGACACTCTTTGCAAGTGTTTTTGATTAGCAATTAACTGAGCAAGTGAGATGTGCTTATTTTAAGAATCCCTTGCTATGGTTATCCAAGTATAAAAGAAAAATCTGTGTCCCTTGTGCCTTTTCTCCTTCCTGTTTCCGCTTCACATTCACAGCTATCCCACTGTGCTCATTTTGTGAAACACAAAATTCTGCCATCCCAAAATTGCTTCAGAAACATTAAGCTTGTAATCTATCTTAGACTTAATTATGAATGGCAATTCTTTGTCTACTGCAGCTTGAATAGCTGTCATTCTGTTTCACATTAATACAATTAGTTGTGCCTATTATTTTGTAAATATCACGAGGTTTCTCCCTGAAAGCTGTGCCTTAGCTTCCCAAGAATCAGAAAATTGTTATTTTTATAATGTATTTTAAAGAGATAATTTTTATTAACTAGTGATTGTTTCAAATGTATGGAATTTTCTCTAAGATTATTCCAACATTATGCTAAACATTTTCCAAATATTGCTACGTATAGAGTAATAAATACTTTGCTTGCCAAATATATCCTCCCAAATGTATATAGAACCTCCACAAAGCACATAAACTTGACTTTTTTAAATGCTGAGGTTTTTTGTTTGTGCAACACAGTACATAGTAATTTTGCACTCCTAGATTTCTCCTAATGTGCGAGATTGCTTAATAAAAGAATATTTCACCTGATCTTTCTACATTAGAAAAAATCTGATTTCATCTCTATAAACAGATTGCACCTGTTATTTGAAGAATGAACTTCCTTACAATCATATATAATTTTAGATGGTCTATTTATGCATACAGATCTCTTGGATGACATCCAATAAAACATATTCTAAAATAAAGTTGCATAGACATTTGCTTGTTCTTTTAATATCAATGGTAGAAAATATATTTGTTTGCATTATTTCCTTTTAATCATGACAAAGTTTTTTCAATTGTCTCAAGACGATTGCATTTTGTTTTCTCTATTTTCTTCCTTTCTTAATTTTTACAATTTCTTATGCTGAGCCTCCCATATCCCATTTAGCCACATGCCTTTATTATTCAACAACCTTGTATTTAATGCATCCATTTTTACTATCTTTCCATTGCAAAGCATTTGTTTCCCAACTAAGAGTGTCTGATGCTAAATAGCTCAATCCTCTTTCAAGACCCCCATTGTTGTGGAGGATGCGCTGACTGGGCCTGCAAGTGCTCCAATCAAGACCGGAAGACTGTGGTTTCTTCTCAAGCCCCCCATCAAATTGCTGCCTGCACTAACATACACTCCCGAGCCTTGTCTTTGGAGACAGCTACTTTCCCTCTGACTCTTTCTGTAACCCCCTGCCTCAGGCTGTTTGACAGCTCTAGCAATCCCCAGTTTCTTTAGCCTCTCTACCAGATTCATCTTCAGCTGTCCTGCATCAGAAGGATTTGAGAGTTTTTGTCCATACAGCTCATGTAATAATGTTTCAGCTGGTCGAGAGGCCAAAAAGTTTTCAGACACACATGCTCGAGACTCAAAAGGGTGAGGAGAAGAACAAGGGGAATGCAAAGGAGAATTTGGAGGTGTTGAGGGCACCGCAGGTATCTTGGAATGAGAAAGCAGCGGTGCTTCAAGTTGGACTGGACTGTTGTAAACCGTGGCTGAGATGCCTCGTTCTTGCAAAAGCTTTGCTAAACTTCTAGTACTACTGAAAGTGGTAGTTGAATCTCTTCTGTTAGTAAGGAATTCTCCAGTACTAAGCTTATACAACATGGGTGGAGAGCTTGTAATTACACTGCTTGTACTGCTACAACTTCCGGAGCACAAGGGAGAATACAAAGTACTGGAAAACAAAACAAGAAGATAAGACACATTAAATACGGTTATTAATAACTTCTGTAGAAAGTGCAAAGGAGGGAGGGAAGGAGATATTCAGCATCCAAGGTCAGAACCTCTGTGCCATGCCAATTTTAGATCTGCATTACATTGTACATATTCTTGTTTTAGCTCCTTTTCTTTATTTTCATTGCTTTCTAAAAAATTGAAATGTGAATGCTGCTAATTTAATTAATATATCAAGTGTATCAAGTAGATGTTCAAGTCCATATTGCCTGAATATAACCAGTTTTTAAGAGTAATAGTAAACCTCCTTACCTGGGTGTAACCTGTGTAATATCAGATGGGTGAAGTATTCTACAAGTAGTAAAAGTAAATGTAGAGTTTGTAGAAGAAAGACATTTCCCTGGATTGGAAGCTACAATGCAAATTATAACATATATGATGAAAAGGAGATGGGAAACATGCTAGCAGGCTAATGAAAATCTGAATTAATGTGTAATTAATTTAGTAATTCAATGCAAATAGATGGAAGAAAACATGATCTACATTACTTTAAGTCATCTTTCTAACATAATGCCTAAGGAAGATAAATTATGACTAAAAGTCATAACACATTTTGCTATTTTAGAATGGGCTACTGTGAATATGGCAACTAGGAAATAGTTGAAATATTCTTCCCCATTTGTTAATCATAGTTAAAAATGTGGAACATGTTCAAGCATTCTACAGCTCTTCTTTGGTCCAAAATCCACTTTTGCAATTAATAGTGTTTAAGGATTCTATTCAGATTAATTTCAAGAACTGGATTAATTCTATTTGTTAATGTTAACGACAGGTAAGTACCATGCCTAGATAAGCTCTAACTATAATTAAATCAAGTACAGGTAGTTCTCAGCCTATGACAATAGAGCCCAAAAATTTCTGTTGCTAAGCAAGACAGTTGTTAAGTGAGTATTGCCCCATTTTATGACCTTTGTTGCCACAGTTAAGTGAATTACTGCAGTAACATAGTTAAGTGAATCTGGCTTCCCATTGAATTTGCTTGTCAGAGGATCACAAAAGGAGATCACATGACCCTGGGACACTGCAACAGTTATTAATATGAGACGCTATTGGCAAGCGTCTGAATTTTGATCACACAACCACAGGGGTACTGTAATGGTTGCAAGTGTGAAAAATGATCATAAGTCACCTAAACAAATATTTATAAGTCAATAACTACTGTACTTGAGTGGCCTAGAGATGGAGCTCTCGCCTCACAATCAGGAGGCTGTGAGTTCGATCCTAGGTAGAAGCAGATATTTCTCTCTCTGGGCATGATGAGAATTTATCTGCTGAATATAACTCCGCATTGGCGACAGGAAGGGCATCCGGCCAGTAAACACTCAGCTCCATTCAATTGCCCAGACTCTACCCCGCAAGGGATTATGGGGTCGTTAAAAGATGATGATGAATAACTACTGTACTTGTAGTGAGAAATCAAAGGAGGAAGTAGCCAATCTCATGGTCACACTGTAAAATTACTATTATTTGAGCACTAGCTCAAAATTGTCTTTGTCAACATCTACTTTACTGTATTAGTCATTATCCTTGACTGAATGTAAGTTAATCTTTTACTGTTTCTTTCTACGAAAGTATACATAAAATCCTTCCTCCATAAAATAGTGAATAAAACATGATTCAGACTTTCAAATTGTCAAGTGTAATTAAACATAAGCTTTGTTATATTAATGGAAGAGAGCTACTGCAAATAAGCTTGTTCATTGATAGTATCTGCCCAATTTGGAAGGAATCCTTCCAGCTCCTCTTCACACAACAGTGTACCCCATTCAAGAGGTTTCTGAATTCTCTCTCTCCTGTGAGAACTGAACTGCTTTAACGGGTCTGATCACACACCTTAATAGAATAAGTAAACAATTGATCTTCAGCAGATCTACAACAGTTGGTGCTTAGAACATTCAACAAAAATTGTAATGGTCATGCCACAAATCCTTACCTGTATGAGGAACTGCTGCTAATTTAACAGGTGGGAGGAAAATTCCTGGCACTGACTTTGGCACTGCCTGTTTACTTTCCTCCTGTGAAGAGGGCTGTACTTGGAAGGTTATACCTTCATCCCTTTCTTCTTCATCTTCTTCCAAATCAGAAAGGTAATAAACATCCTCCTGAGACAGTGGTGCAAAATCTTTTGTGACAACACCAGGGCGAGGGTCAAGAATAGTACCTAGGTTGGGCTGAGCCAGCTGTTGCCAATGAAACAGGGTCTGAGAGCCTGGAGAAGTACAAATCACAAAAGGCCTTCAAACACTGCATACATCTTAATACTTGGCAGCCAACTAAAGAAGTATTAATTGAAAGCTTGAGGCTGCTGCATATAATGCAAATTGATGGGATTTTGTAAAATAGTAACAAATCTAGAAAGGACCTTTCCACTTGTGGATACTTCAGATTTTAAATCCAAGAAGTTCTACTTTGAAGCAGAACATTATGATTTGGGTTAAACAAAAAAAAGGGCACTACCTTCATTCATTTATTTTCAGTGAATATTTAGATAACATTTTAATGGACTAAACAAGAAGCCTAGTGGTGAAGACGCTCGTCTCCGACTCAGAAGGTTGAAAGTTCAATTCTAGGTAGCAGCAGATGTTTCTGTCTCAAGACACAAACAGAAAATATCTGCTGCAAACTCCATGTACTGTAGGTGTCAGGAAGAGCATCCAACCAGTAAACACTCAGCTCCATTCAGTCACCTTGATTCTACCCCGAATTAAGGGATTACAGGCTCATATAAAGAAAAAAAAATAATGGACTAAACAGTAGCAATTTATTTGCATCCTAACAGTTTGTGTTCCATTGTAAAAACTTGCTTGAATGTGGATTATTTTCAGTAACATAGAGTTGGGGTGTGAGACACAGAGATCTGTAAGAAGGCTTAACAGCTGAGGTAAGTCAGGCAGAGAAACCAAAAGGTGTACAATTGCATTCAATGGTTTCCCTCTAATATATAATCTGGATGCAAAATAATAAGAAACAGAACCAAACACCCCTTTGTGGGACAGCACCAACTTATCTCTGGAAGTAATCTGAGAGATAATGATCAGGTAACTGATCCTGAGGCCAGATCATTGATTGGATATAAAGTAGCCAATGGAAGACAACCATTATAAGTTCACAGTGAACTGTGATTGAAAACAGGACTATGATAACCTTACCTTCAAGGGGTTTGACGATTTGCAATTTCTCTGGGAGAAGAGACCGCATGCTGCTAGAAGATCCAGAGAAATCAACACGTTCTGAACTGCTATTCAAAGAAAGACAGTTCTCTACCGGTGTGCTGCAGCCAGTGAGTTCTTCCTTTTGGTCAGCCAGCAAAAGTATCTTACGCTTCCATTCTTCTTCGAAAAACCATTTTTCACTCAGGTAATTCTGACAACGGAGATTAAGTTTATGTAAAGCAGTGGCTACATCATCTTCTGAAGGGATACCTGGATGGCTCAGCTTCTGAGTTTCCCTATCAAAACAGAATTAAATATTACATCAATAGGACATAAACTGGTATTGTCTAATTTTTATCACAATTTTTTATTTTTGTAGATGATTCAGAATCATTTATAATGTTACATGTTGCTGGAGGTAATAATAATAATAATAATAATAATAATAATAATAATAATAATAATAATAATAATAATAATAATAATAATAATAATAATAATAATAATAATAATAATAATAATAATAATAATAATGTACTCCTCTGGTAGCTACTGTAAATTATTTGTACTAAGCTCCATTCTGTCCCAGTTGTCTCCTAATTGTGCTGTCTCCACCCACAGTGAACAGGGTTGGGTGAAAACTCCATGAAGGAAATCTATGCGACAGAAGTAAAGCTATGTTTTCTTTGTTGCTTGCTCATGATCTAAATTGATATTACTATACTACTTGAATGATGCCAAAATGTTTTCCATGGCAGGCGTAATATTAAGTTACTGATCGGAAAAATGGTTATATGCAACTTTGTACTTGATAGTACTCAACATATATGTTGAATAAAGCATATAAGAAAAAAGCAGAATTTGGCTTAAAAACTGCTGTCAATTCCCACCCACCCCGATAAAAAGGCAGTTGTACAACATATAACATAGCCAACTGAAGCTCAAACACTGCTGTTTCCTTACTTGGAAACATCCTCTGTGCTGTCCTTTAGAGCTTGAGCTCCTTTTCCTTCCACGTATTGCAAGCCAGAATGAAAAGGCTTTGCTGTCATGACAACACTTGAACGATTGGATCCTGGAATGGACAGTGAAACAGGACACGAAGCAGAACGGCCACGCATATCATTAGCAAGTTTGACAGTATCAAATATACGTTTCTGTTGAACCCTAGGAGGAAAAAAGGGAAAGGGACAATGAATGCAAAAGGTTTTTGCAAACCTCTTCTGCATGATAAAAACCTCTCCCCAGTTGCTGAAACAACACCCATATCAGAAGAGATGAACCAGTAACTGACTGGGTGGTGCCAAAGATCCTGCATGCTTTTGAAAGCAGAACAGGAGCAATGCATATAAAGTGATGCATGCATTTCTCCTTTCCCCCTCTCATTTTGATAGGCAGGCTTTATATCACCCATTTGTTTACACTATGGGAGTTACAGAAACAAGTTCACTTTGTGCACTGAGAGATAATGGGTCCTATGTGGAAGGGATTTATGTTGGAGCTCCTTCCACTCGATCTTTTTAAAGTTAACCTGTGAACTGAGAAGTTATTGTGTAATATATCTAAGTGCCAAGAAAGCTTAAGAAAATTATTGCAAATGTTTTCCTAATATGCAGTAAAAGATACCAAAAACGACTTCACAATTTTCTGGTAGCTTTTCTAATGAAAGAAAACTAGCCTTGTAATTACTGGAAATGTATATGTTCTTATCTTAGAATATTATGGAATAATCTTTCAGAGTTTAGCATGAATTAAACATAAAAGTCCTGAAGCGTTAGTCAAGGATTTAATTTTAGCTTGCATTCAGCAAGTTATATATTAGAGAGTGTAATTAATAAATTGTGTAATAGCTTTAAAATACTTGAATATGTCTACAAAAATATCCATATGGAACTACATCAACTTCTCTTAATATTATACTGATAGCAGGGAAGAAGCCCTACAGAAGAACCCGCAAAGCAGGTTCAAGGGGGAAAAAGCAAGAACTGCACTTACTTTTGTTTACACAATGATTCCTCATCCAAACTTAGCACTTTCCGCATTGTTCCCTCAATTTCTGCTGCCAGAGATTCCTTCAAATTTAAGACAGTGGGAATTAATAAGTTTCTTAAGCTCGGTTTACAAAATAATTAAGGAGCTACAACAATTATTACTTCTTTTGAGGAATCTCCAATTAGGACAAAATAAGTACCTAATTTGGAATAGTTAGGAAATCAGTACATTCACATCTAAAAGTTTCCTCATCCTCCATTATCCTATTAATGTGCTAGGTGCATGTTTAAAATTGCTAGAGGACTCCTTGTAAAGTTCAGTTACAAGCAAAATATGTTAACAAAATGTAAAGGGTGCCAAAGTAATTGACAATTATAATTCAGAACAAAGACGTTTTTCTAAAGGGATATTTACTGTATTCTCATTAAAAAACGAAGTACAATAGGAACCAATAGCTCTATTAAAAACCATTCAGAAGTGATTTTGACAGCCTGTCTGTAGCACTACTTTGGCAATTCATTGATTATTTTCTATAGTACAGTCATATTGAGATTTTTTTCCTACAGTAATGAAAGAATGAGGTAATTCCGAGTATCCACAAGAACTGATTGTTCATTAGGATGGCATTCTTGACAATTAAGCCTATCCCTGCTAGGCAGGTGTGGAATGTCACGACACACTGAGAAAAGGGGCAGGGCTTTTGCCACTGCAATGCTACTGATATTACTCTGACTGTCCTGCTTAAGAGTAAATTTGCTGTTTAATCTATTTATGTAGGAAGAAAATATTTCAGGCAATATTTCTTTACAATAAATGCTTGAAGTATTTAGTTCTAAGCCAAAAGAAATTAGCAGGTATTACAAGCGGACAACTACATAAAAAAATTGCAAGTAATATTAATACAGCCTTATATAAGGATGGGGAAATGTAATCTGCATAGTTTTTTATGAGTTATATCAAAATTTACATGTTCTAGTGTCATGGCAAACCATATATTCAAATAAAACATAGCTTCCATAGACTAGTGTGTTCCCAATATTCTTTTCTTCTTAAAAGAGGAGGACAAATCAGCAAATATTATAGACATCTTTAACAAGATCATTAAAGATCTGTCCAAGGAATCTGTTCCTTCCTTTTCCCTCAGTATTCATAGCAGAAAAAGAAACTGCTTGAGAAGTTTATAGGAGAGTCTGTTATAACGAGAGTGAAGTCAGAAAGAGGTGGTGGACACAAATCTTAGCTGCAACTCTAGCACATGCAGCGTAGTGTTCCTTCCACTACTCACAAATTCACAACAATAAAATTAAGATGGAAAGTAGCATCAAACAAGAAGAGTGTCCTTGTTCAATATTGTCTTCTTTGTTCTCCAAATGAAACAAGTTACTCAGCCAATATGGAATAAAATAGGATGTAGATAAAGAAGCTAAATTTAGAAAGGATCACTGGTGCCAACTTTCTCTTCCGAAGATCAGTTTGAGTTTGCCCTTGAAATTTTATTGGCAGGATGCTTAAAGAGCTTAACTAATGAAATCTGCTACAGTCAGAAAGCTTATGTTACCACAGGAAATGCTCCACACAACTGGGGTCGACAGAGAAGGGCAGCTTGGCTAGTTTTACTGCGCAATCCTTTCACTTCTTCTTGGGACTCATGCAGCATCCCCAGACATTCCACATTCCGCTCTTGGACCTCATGTAGCTTAAAAGAATATAAAAGGGTCAATCATTTACTCAGCCGTGAGAACAAAAGGTACTGAACAAGCTATTTACATGTAATCCAAAGAAATTGTCACCGGGACTTTTCTGAAGTCACACATTAATCAATTGCTGATACAGGTAGTCCTTGACTTACAACAGTTCATTTAGTGACTGTTCAAAGTTACAATGGCACTGAAAAATATGACTTAAAACTGTTTTTCAGTTACAACCTTCGCAGCATCCCCATGGTCATGTGTTCAAAATTCAGATGTTTAGCAATTGGTTCATATTTATAGCCATTGCTGTGTCCCAAGGACATGTGATCAACTTTGGGACCTTCTGACAAGTAAAATCAATGGGGAAGCCAGATTCACTTAACAACCGGGTTACTAACTTATCAATTGCAGTGATTCACTTAACAACTGTGGCAAGAAAGGTCATAAAATGGGGCAAAATTCACTTAACAAATGTCTCACTTAACAACAGAAATTTTGGGGTCAATTGTGGTCGTAAGTTGAAGACTACCTGTATAATAAACTGAAGACAGACCAACTACAATGAGTCGTGCTGGTGCAGTGGTTAGAATGCAGTACTGTAGGCTACTTCTGCTGAATGCTGGCTGCCAACAGTTTGGCAGTTCGATTCTCACTGGCTTAAGATTGACTCAGCCTAAAGTGAAGACCCAGATCGTTGGGGGAAATATGCTGTAAAACCGCTTAGAGAGGCCTGTAAAGCACTGTGAAGCGGTATATAAGTCTAAGTGATATTGCTATTGCTACAATTACAAAATGACAGTTCTACTAATTAAATACTTTTGCTGAAATATGTTAACAGCTGCTAAAAAATTAATAAAATGCTATGTAAATTATTATAGAAACCGCCCCACCCCCACCCCCCAAAAAAGCCAACACCCAGCATTGCACAGAGGCTTTCTTTTCTCCAGTGCATTTCTTTTCTGCTGGAATAGATTTGAGGGGAGCCCAAGAAGCTGCCAGAGAGAAGAGGAATCTGTTCTGGTAAAACCAGGAATGATAACATTGGATGCAATCTTACTTTTTAAGTAATGCTTTAAATTTATTTGCATGTAATATATAAGGCCAGAAACCTATAACTACTACAGTAAATATGAGGTCTATGTGCCAGATTCATGGCGTCAAGTACAGTTTAGCCACCGTCTCCTGAAGGCTTAATGCTGCCTTAAGACCCTCCCAAGGTCTTCTGACCATACTTCAGGGACAACCAAAAGCCTTTCAAGGAAGAGAGGAAAGCAGGCATGTTAAGCCCTTTAGCATCAGAGTAGCAACACATCAGTTCTGCAGAAGTCTGGTGTTACCAACACAGTGAATTCTGCCTCAACACAAACATATACAGAATTGCACCATGAACCATTTGATATATGTTTCATGGCTTCTTTCTCCTTCCAATGTTTTGGCCATAATATTCTGGCAGTGGGAAAATATTTAAACAATGAATAAAAATTAATGTGGATTCTATTTTAAAGATCGTTTTTTCTTCATTTGTTAAGCCAAAACAAAGTGAATGGCATCCGAATCAAAGCGGTGCACCAGAAATTCTCCATCAATATTCAGGAAAAATATGAATATTCTCATGTAAAATGTTTACATTTTATTCTTTTCCATATTTGTTCTCTACATCAAAAATGGGAAAGTAGACGGCATCAATACCTCTGCTGTCAGCTGTTTCTGGGCATCTTTAGAAGCTTGTAGATGCAGCTTCAATTCTTCTTTTTCAATTACATGCTGAGGATATACAAAATATGGTTATTTAATCCTATATGAACTCTGTTAGAAGGATTAACTTCTTAATACAGGTAACAGTTTGACTTTCATCATTTCCCTTCTCTGAACTTTCTGCACACCTACCTCTTTGATCTTATGCTGAAGATTAACAATCTGAGATAAAAGGGATGAGATTTCCTCCTGGTAGTGAATCAGCTCTTCATCCTTCCTCATCAGTTCTTCACTCATTCTTGCAATCTGAGCATTTGTTTCCTCTAAGATATATAGCAGGATACATGCTTTGTTAAGAAACCAGAAGTATATCATCCTTTCTGAAAAACAAACTCCTTAAAGCCTTTTGTACAATAGTTATTTTAAGCAAAATCCAAGCAAATGCAAAATAAATAACTGTGCCTCCTTGAATTGTAAGTCTCCACAACAAGGATTCTCCATTAATCAAGTTTTTAAACCCAGTTCAACACTCTAGTTTTAATACCCTGCTTAATAGCAAGGTTTGTTAATACTCAATTTGAAGGCTGCTGGATTCACAATTAATAACCATATTTAAAGATTGGCAGATAAAAGGTTAGAGGAATTGAATTTGATAGGAAAAAATGTAATTAAAATGTTTACACGTTTCTATTCATGTATAAAGTTTTAACTTGGGGGATTTATTACCTGCTAATTATTTGAATTACAATCCATTGCACTCAAGCAAGTATGGCCAATTATGGGGGTTTATATAAATTGCAATTCAATTATATCTGGACGGACCCTGAAATACTGCCTTTTAAAGGACCAAATGAAGTTAAGAATAGTACAGAGCTCAAACCTGGAGTAATGAAGGTGAACTGAATTTGTATATCAAGGTCTATTCTCTGTAGAAGACATGATCAGAATACTCACTTATTTCTTTAACACAGTCAGTGACTAGCTGATGCTCCTTATCTTCGTATGTCATAGTTTCAGTTTTCAAATGGCATGCCTTCAAAAATTTAAGTATTTCATTAATTTTAAGAGGAACACTATCTGTAAATATAGTCTTTTCCCCCATTCGCTGTATAACAAAATGTTTACTCTGGAATATATTTAATGTTAGGGGAGTATTTATAATCCAACTCCAATAGAAGGTTCTTCAGAAGGATCTGAAGGAACATTTGAGGGAGAGAGGAATATTTCCACTAATGGATGTCTAATGAATCTACACCATTGGTTGTAGCCCTATGTTAGAATTACAAATACAATAATCCATTGTGGCACTTATTTCATTTAAAACAATATTACAATATTGCTAATTTTATTTTCAATTTGTAATGACCCAAATAAGAGAGTTCGCCTTTTTTATAGCAGTCACACTGTAGAAAATTTTTCACTGAAGCATCCAATGTCAGCTTACATTTCTGTTCTGGTCAGTCACTGCCATCTCAGATCTCACAGCATCCATGTGAAGTTAAAATTGTTTTTGGGTCATTTGCATCTACATTGCATTCTGATGTTCATTTCTTCAGTTTGGAGATACCCTTCGGGAGCTTTTTGCTGTCCTTTTTTGGTTGAGCAATCCTACTTATAACTTCTTCCATAAGCATGACCTTAGCCATGTTAATATATCCTTTTTTAATGCTTGGATTTATATTCAATTAATAATACTCAAAAGGAATAAGAATGTAAGTTACCTTTGTTCGAAGTAATAAGTTTTCCTCTTCCAGTTCCCTGAGTTTATCTTGTAAGATATCCAACTGTAAGAAACCTTGTGACAAGTTGAAGGACTCATTGAAGCGAAGTGGTGTGGAACAGCTAGAGTCAGTCTCACTTTCTTCAGAAGCAGTGGATACCACACGAAGCAGTTCATCTTTTTTTGTTAGTTCATGCTGTAGCTGATGAATCTGATTTTAAAGTGTTTTTGTTTATTAAACATAACCATTTATCAAAACAATGCAATTTACGCTAGTGAATCAACAGACAGGTTAAAATACAATTGTACTGCTATTTCCATTACCACTTCTTCAGAATATGCTAATCTCCCCTCACTTTAAAAAAAAAAGTGTTAAATATGGATTTCCTCCAAATTACATTTTTATAAGAAGGCTTAGAAATATTAATGGAAGATATCTTTGCTCATTCCATGTTCCAATTATCATATTTTCTTTCCTGGACTGTCATTATCCAAAATTCAATAATGTGAAAATACATCATTTTTCTTGGCAGAAGTCCCTTTTTTAAAGCAATAGTCTAAGGCTAAATAAGTATTTATCAGTCCATCATTCAGTGTTTTTTTTAATTCTAGGAAAATAAAGAGCTATTTCTATATTAATCACACAGCAGAATTCTTTATTCATAATGTAATATATTTATATATGGTACAGTTGCTTCCTGTATGTAGTGAGATTAAAATGCATTACAACCATAGGTAAATTTTATTTATTTCAATTATGTCTCAATGCTCTTCCCTGGGACCTAAATTAAATGAGCACCAGTCTAAATATTATATAGACCTAGGCTTCACTAAAGTTGCTGAATCAAATGCTTTCTAATATGTTCTGGGATTCTTTGGTTTTTTTTTAAAACCTTCTTCTATTTTAAAAGGTTAAAATAGAAGAATCATGAGAATTGGGAATATTGTACATATAACTACATACAAGCAAATAGACTCAAATTTTATGTACTTTACATGGAATGTAATTGCTATTTTTACTCTTTATTTAGGATGCAGCACGCATAAAGAATAGTTTGAAACAGTGCAAAAAATTAAGTACACAAGCAAGAGTTCAGCTGAAATATTCAGCTCTGCATAATAATATAATATACGCTTCCACATTTGAAATAAATAAAGTAGCCTTCAAAATTCTTGCATCTTTCTTCAGTAAACAAAGACTAACTTGAAACTTTGTAGGAAAGAAAGCTTCTAACATCAATAGATTGAAAATTTTCATCTGATTTCCATAAGCAGCTTTCATAGTTAATATAACTTCACCAGATGCTTACATAATACATTAACCTCTTAAAATCCCCAAAGCTTAAATCTGTTCACTTACTTTGTCAAAGGCTTGACCCAACTGATCTTCCAGAACGTCATTTTGCTCAGTTAGGCTATGGTTTCGTCTAAGAAGGGCTTGTCCAATCCGTGCTGCTAGTTCTAGATCTCGATCTTTCTGCTCAGAAAACCATTAAAAACTGCATTATTTCCTCCCACAAGAAGTTATTCAAATGCTAGCATTTTTTTCATTTGTGCATAAAAATGAAAAAAAGAGACAGAGTTTTAAGTTTGATAAAGTAGCAGCGTTCAGGAAAACCCAGGATCTTTTTCAAATATTTGGCATTTAAAAACAGACAGAAATCAAAAGCAACATAAAAGCCATTACTATCCATCAAACCTCTGAACCAGCCCTTTAGGGGGGAAAAATCTAGAATCAGCTGTACCACAAACACAAGTCATTTCCTTTCTTGAGATCTCTAATCTTCAACTTCCGAACTCTTGAGTTCTGTGGGTGCCTTGGATATACCTGTTCCCCAAAGTAGAAAGTTCCACCCAAATCTGGAGTTAAGCTGTCACCCTGTTACTGAATGGGAAGACATCCTTTCCCACTTTACTTAGAATCTGGATCAAGCATAAACTGAGAACTAAACTTTTAAATAAACAGCTTCAGTTTTCCTTTGTAAATGGGTTTTTTAAATCAATGTCCAAGTTATTTTTGAGTATGTGGCCATGTTTCTAATATAAATCTGACACTGGAATATCAAAGGATTAATTATTTAAAACTCCCTTTTTACGACCCTGTAATCCCTTAATTCGGAGGAGAGTCAGGGCGATTGGATGGAGCTGAGCATTTACTGGCTGGATGCCCTTCCTGATGCCAGGCGGAATTTGCAGCAGATATTTTTCTTTTCACCCTAGGAGAGAAACATCTGTCGCTACGTAGGATTAAACTCTCAACCTTCCGAGTGGGAGGCGAGTTCCTTCACCACTAGGCCACCACATCACTTGATCAAAGAATAAATAATTGTAATCAAGAAAACGAAGTCTTGGAAAATAGGATAACTATGCCAAGTCACAAAAGGCCCAGATATACATACCAATGCTAGCAATCATTTACACAGCAAGGAAAGAAACATTGGAGGAATGGAGGATAGAAGCACAAGCTACTAAGCAAAGCAACTCTGAAAAGGATAACTGTCATCCTTACAAGATAATCCAGACAATTACACCCAGGAGTATTAACATCTATCTTTATTTGAAGGTTACATTAACAGAATCTTGCAAATCTGAAAGTATATCTCCCCCCCTTGCCTTTACAGTCCAAGAAACTAGAAAGAATCCTTTCTGAGGCATTTGCCATTCCTTCTATGGGCTCAGCTGTCTCTTATTTGATTGCTGGCCAGTCTGGATTCTCTCAAGGTCATTTCCAATAATTCTGGTCGCTCAGGCTGTACTTTTTTGCTGATTTCATCTTACTAGTTCCTATTCTCTTAGGGCTTTTGGTTTGAAACTAAGGCCCAGTCAGAAAAAAAAAATGTTTCTACAGTCTTTGCTGTTCTCAGGATTTATTCTGGGGAAAATAAAACTTTGAGCTGTTTTTCCCAGCCTGTATCCTACTCCACTGGCTATTGTTTCAATTTTAAAATCGGGCTGAAATTTGGACTGTAAAAGAATAGTGTTGCCCAGCAATGTCTTTACTATTTATTCTAACAGTAACATTTTGTATGAGATTCTACCATATTTTAGGCCAAGTTTGAATCACATGAATCAGTGAAAGATTATGGTGTTGGAACTTGAGCACCCTAACAACACTACTAAAATGTCTATTCTTAAAATTATCTATTTCTTTCTCAAATTTTAAATATTTATTTCCAATTTGTAAAACTATGTTTAGTTATAAAACAACAATAATTTTACCTCAGTCAACAGATGAGTGATTACTTCAATATCATTGCAATTTTTGGGTACATGTTCTCCTCTATCTGTGCCAGCAACTGAAAAACAAAACAATTCCTTAATGTGATTTAAGCAAATGAAAATAATATACTCCAAGAATAACATACTTGAGAATGTAAAAAAAATGTGAAGACCAGTAATTAAAGAACAAGAATAGGAAAAAAGACATTTAGACTTTGTTGCATTATATTTTTGTGGAATAAATTCTAATTAAAGAAAATAAGAGAAACAAGTTTTCACAGAAAAAATAAATTTTGTTATATAAAGGTCTGCATGTTCAAGTCATGAAGTATTATATTTATTATGGATAGCAGTGGCAGGACTATTTCTGTGTTATTTCAAAGAAAAATCCCAGGTTGGTGTACAGAAGTCACCAGAAGTTTTGATTTTTTAACTTTAGGCAAAAAATAAAATAGCAAAAACATGCAGAGAATGGCTTTTGGGTTTTTCTTCTCCAAATTTTTAATAATAGTTCTGTTTTGGGTCAGGTAACCAAGGAGGAGAGGAGAGGATAGAGTAGAAAAGTCAGCAAAATTCTGAATCATGGGGCACTAGTCTTTTGCTCATTTCCATCCCTACAAGACCAAATTTAGTTCAATTCTCTTTAAAAGTATCTATCTAGCTGAAGGGCAAATAGTCAAGACAGGCAGATAGACACAGTCCCAATCTTCTTTACTGTACATAATTTTTTTCTTCTTTGGGTTGTAAAGAAAAAAATGTAGCCAAGACACAATTTATTATTCTATGCAGCAATACCCTCTGTATCATACAAACAGGAAATAGACATATGACAAATCTGTTATGTGGATCTATTTATATCCTAACAATTTACAATTTATTAGAGAGGAAGACAGACCCAGTTACCAAAGTATCCATTTTTATTAAAAGGAAAAGTCAAAAGCCTGCTCAGCTTAACCAGTAAGTCACAGATAAGAGAACCCAAGTTATCATATTTCTTAAGTAGTATACAACAATGTCAAAAATCTACTAAGAAAAATATCCAAAATCAAATTGCACAAGTATAAACACATGGGTTCCGTCTACTTTCAGAAGTAACGTACAAATTATTGAAGATTTTGCACTATAAACTAGATGTTCTTCTGTCCATAAAGGCGTAGTCATTTTAATACATATTCTTCCTCATTGCAGCAATCTGTGTTCCAAATAATCTCCCAAATGTTTGGAAGAGATTTTTAGTGACAATAGGTGGAAAGAAATAATAGAAAAACGGGTAATCAGTGAAAATACTCTCCTTCTTACTATCTCTTGCCCATGCAAAGCTTACAGTATTTTACTTTACACAACTGTGTATTCAGTTGTGGATTGTATTCAGTTTTTTCTTACAGTCTTAAGACAGAAAGACCTTATTAAAATTGCTTAGCTTTTGAAGAAGTTGAATCTCAGGACTTTCCAATTTGTAATCAGGTAGCAAACATCAAAAATCCAAACGTCAATTATAAACTTTATAAAAATGCATAGTTTTTATAAAGCTCTCAGATTTTCTGGAAAATCTAATATATATATATATATGTATTCAAAATGGAAAATGATCAGTGTGTGTGTGTGTGTGTGTGTGTGTGTGTGTGTATATGTGTGTATATGTGTGTATATATATATGTATATATATATATGTATATATATATGTATATATATATTTATAGTATATATATATACTAGATTTTATATATATGCTAATGTTTATGTGTACACTTACCTTGTAGAGTGAAATCCATGAGTAGCTCTTCATTTTGGTTCACATCTCTTTTATCTAGGGCCATATCCAGCTAACAACTTGTATACTAGGAGTAGTTTAGAAGAACTGCATCCAAGCTGAAATCATGGCTAGCCTTTATTTTTTGTTCTGCAGTACATACACTGCTGAACCTCCAAGCAACACTCCCTCGTATTTACTCAGCTATCAAATAAACATTTCTCCAAGCAGAAGTATCATAAAATAGGAGGAGCTATACTGTAATATTGGCTATTGCACCTTTGAATACAGAAGTCAACTAGTTTTCTAGTTTTGGAATTACAAAGGGCATTAAATGAGGAATACCACAATCATAGTTTTGGAATTATAAAGGGCATTAAATGCAGAATATCACAATCATATTAGGAGTTTAACTTCACTGACAAATCTATTTTTGTACCATAGGTATTAGCGCATTAATGTAATACAAGATTAGAGGAATCCAATATTTCAATCTGAAGTGGAAAAGTGCTTTGGATCTAGCAGAAGCATAATTTGCTACTGCGTATATTTGCCAGCAGCTCCTTAAAGAAACTGCACTAATTTCTTTAGTCAATATTGAATTTCAGTTTACTTAACTGGGTGGACTGAAAGTTCAATCCTAAATATCAGAAAGTTAAACACACCCATGCTGCATATAAGGTGATCAAAAATACAAATAATAAAAAAGTTATATAAGCCAATATTTAACCAACAGGTACATTGTTTTTGATAGTAGGAAGATATTTTAATAGCCTTGTTTTATAGGGCTTGACATAGGCTGTTATTGCCTTATACATAATCTGCAATCAATGCCATTTTAACAACTCTGTTCATTGTTGTTTATTCCCATGTTCTCCAACAGCGCATTTAACAAGAGCAATGTCCATAGGACATTCCACTATTTTTTTAAATTTTATTAGAAAAAGGACAACCTGTGACCCCTTGGGTCCCTACTAATGCCTTCAACAATGGCAGAGCTTCTAATGTGCTGGAAAAGTTCTTTAAAATTTAGGGAGATATTCAGAGATATGTCTGCCTTGAAAGTAACCCATGTTGAACCGTATAGCACAGTCAAACATTAGCAGTTGACCACAGGAAATGTTTTATGACATTTTGTATTATGTCATAAAATGTTTTATAATAATTTTTATGTCATAAAATGTTTTATAAAATTTGCCAAATTTCAATTCCATGGGAGTGATGGGTCCTGGATTTTGGACACATTCTGTAAATTAGCCTACTTGAGGTATTTGTCAGGCTCCAAGGATACCCAAGGATACAAAAAATCCCACACCCCAATCAAATTCAGGCTTGACAGTATTGGTTCAAAACACAGACTTGAGAGTCTTAGTAGTATACAGATATATATCCAAGCTTGGTTCTTTGTACCAATTTTGGAAAACATACAATTCTCCAAATCTGGAGGTACTTCAGTCATTTTTGCAGGTGGACTGAATCTTGAATGCTTATATTTGTAATGGGATACTTACTCATATAATGGAGTGCCTCCTCAGCAAGAACAGGAGAAGAAATTTCAGGACCATGACCGTGAGAACTTCTTGACTGTATCCAGTCATCGTTTACAGGAAGGTATAAAGAATCCACATGTAATTTGTACTGAGGCAGCTGTTCTTCTAGCATGCTCACTAGCTCTACTTCAGGAAGGTCTTCATTAGGGCAAACATCTAAAGGTATATGCAGACAACATACTAGAGATCAACTTTGGAAGAAAACCATTATTTTCTTTGCTAAATAAATGGTTTTCAACATTCTGAAACAAAATGACTAAAGTTGTCCATTCTGATTTGAACTAAGGTCAGTGAGAAACAGCACAAGTCTTAAATGTTTACCTTTGTTAGAAATCAATTATCCCTAACTAAAAAAAGGAAGTGTTTTTAATCTATTGCACTGATTTTAAGATGGATTTTTCTTACTCCAGGTGTTATTAGTATTTTAATTTATCCTTCATTCAAAAAGGCAGCATTCCTTTTTAAAGGAGCTGGTTTAGATGCTTTTCTTTCTTCCCCTCCCCAACCTTTTTTTCTAATTTTTATATGATCTGCCTGCTCAAGCATTTTGGGAAAATTTATATGCCATTTAATCTACCTTGAGTTTGGCCTAATGAAGGCATTGCTTCATTGTAAATTTGAGACAGTTCTAAAGTTCAATATACAAAGTACTGAAGATTGCAGCCTTGAAGCAGTTATAATTTCCAAAACATCTACCAGCACCTTTTAATTAACTCATCAGCTTACCAGTGATGCTCTCTGAATTGCTGTGGTTGAAATTCATGAGGGTTGCTTCAGGCTTCAATTCTTCGAAAACCACATCCTCTTTCCATTTTATAACTTGCTACTTCTCATCTGAGCTGAATGATCATTTGGCAATAATCTATTGCTGGCATTCATTTCATATCAACTAGACAGACAGGAGAATAATTTAGGCCAAATGAAGGTTCATTTGAAGCTGCCAGGTTCACTATCTTTACATCGCAATCTTGCCCCGTTCATTCACCATCTTGGGAAAAAGAAGAGGAAAACAAGGGTTAAAATTCAATTTCAGACATTAATGTTAAACAATTCTTCTCCTAACTGCTGCTCTCTAAATGAGTAATTGTATCTTTTTCCCATCTTAAACAAAATAGGAGTTTTCTAATTCATTTTCTGCCACTCTTTCTTGCTTTACCCTTGCATATGAAAATCTAGAATAAAAAGAAACCTTAATATATTGCAAAGTTATCTTTTGGTATATATCCAATTATAACATATACTCAAATATGAAACAGAAATATCCCAACATCAAACACTCTGACATTAGAATAAATTTTCCTTCGGGAGGGACCACTGCATGATTTTATGGAAAAGTACATTGCATTACATACATGTATAAATTGCTAGGTCACAAATGCCAAAAATAAACAATTTTTTTCTTTAAAAATGAATTAAAAACAACAAAATAAGCAAAACTTAAACTAGTACAGGTAGCTTTGGATCTATAAAATTAATAAGAAGCTAAATATCTTTTTATGGCTTAAAATGTATATGTCTCATAGGCAAGTCTAAATATCAGTTGCAAGAATATCAAACTTAATTCAAATATTCGTTTCATTTCCCCCCCTCTATATTGTTTTGTTTAATTAAATAAAATGAGAAAGGTTACTTTCCTTCAATAAGATAACATTACTAATATAATGTTATAAAATTTATTCCAACATATAATTTTATATCTGTATTAATCATTTTGAATTGCCACAAGTCCTTGGCTAAAAAGCAGAATAGAAATAAACTACAGCAAATTAAAGCCTTCAATATATTACATATACAATGGTGCATGTTTTCTTAGCACAAAGTCATTTAGGAAATATCTCTCTCTCTCCCTCCCTCCCTCCACCCACACATAAATACACAATACTTTTAAAAAAACATATTTTATATAACTTAAAAGTACTGTAGCCTCATTTCTTACATGTAGTCATGTCAACATGTAAAGGATTGTACACTATTTTTTTACATTTCAATTAAGAAACCTTAGCTTGATAAAGAATCATGCCCAAACTTCTGAGGCTACAGACAACAGCATCCTAAAGATAACAATTTCTATTTTGTGTTTAAGTTAGTTTTGACTCTAGGAAATTCCTTGGGTAAGTCCTAACAAAAATTTTGGCAAGGTTTTCATAAGTGGATTCCATAGCACCTCTTGGTTAGAAACTAGGTGTCCCTCAGCAATATGTTTATTTGAATCTGCAATTGCTTGATTATTTCTTGCTATATTTTAATCTACTTTCTATAAAATTCTTACATAGTTCTTCAAGATGCATTAGAGAAGGGAAACTTTCACAAATGATTATTTAAATCAGGAAAAAATAACCTTTTAAAAAGAAAAACATTTAAATTAACAAATTTTAATTTTTATAACAATTCATCATTCATCAAGTATTCAAAAGTAGAGGTTCATCTAAGTTTCACTCAGAAATAAGAATGGTTATTACCTTCAAGAGTTCAAAATATGAGAAATACAGACACAGAAACACATTTGTAAGGATTATTTAAAACTCTCCAAATATTTGTTCCAAATGTGCTTTTTTCAAGAGGCAACTGGACTTTCTGGTTTTTCTTTGAAGACGTTTCGCTTTTCATCCAAGAAGCTTCTTTAGCTCTGACTGGATGGTGGGGTCAGAGCTAAAGAAGCTTCTTGGATGAGAAGCGAAACATCTTCAAAGAAAAACCAGAAAGTCCAGTTGCCTCTTGAAAAAAGCACTTTTGGGACAACAATGACCTGGATGACTGAGAATCTCCATAGACGTTCTCCAAATATTTGATTATTTTTTCTTCTGTTTATCAGCATACCAGAACACTGATACTTTATGTCAGTCAACAGCCATTCATAGATAAAAGGTTCTCCACCTTGGAAAAACATTACTGTGATTTAGTTAAAGACAGTTTCTTAGAATGAAACAAATCTGAACAATTTCCATATAACTTATAACTTAATTAAGTTGTGCCAGAACCACAAATATAATTTAATTAACTATATGATTTTTCATATAGGAATATATCCTGCATATTAACCTAAAAAGAAACTTCTGCCTGGGTTTTTCTAGTGGCATTATTCAGATACTGACAACATTCAATGATATGTCAGGCTTATTGTTATCTGAACATAACTATTTTGAAAACGTGAACATTAAACCTTTTTGAAAATCTAAATGATGGAAAATTAAAAGATTACAGTATTACTAGATTGGTAACAAAAAAATTAAGTTAATTTTGTTTTATCTACTGCCTATAAAATCAACTGTACAATAATGCTATTTTTCTAGCAATTCTGTTTTCAGATAGTTTGTGAAATCACAGATGATCCTGTCATTTCAGCACTATCCTATTAGAAAATTTTGAATATTTTAATTTGGGGAGTTTCATTGAACTCTATGCAGATTTTTGAAAGTAAGAAAATAAGAAACAATTAAGCATTTTTATTCACTTATTGAATCCCTCCCAAGGACCTAAGATAGGCAGATGTTGTTAGTTGATGGTGCTAAAAGTATCATTGCAGGATGTAAGCTGTCCCAAGTAAAGTTAATTTTTGCAAATGACTGGTGATTTTGTCAATGCCAATGGTGTTCATGTGGTGCTTCAGATGTTTTGGGACTGTACCCAGGGCCCTCATTACTATTGATACTATTTTTGCTTTCTTTTGACACCGTTGTACTACTTCTATTTGCAGCTCTTTGTATTTTGTGATTCTTTTCTAATTCTTTTTCTTCTATTCTGCCGCTTCCATTATTATCATTATTATTTTATAAATAACTCAAAGTAGCAAAGATATCTAATACTCCTTTCTTCTATTTTCTCCATAACAACAACCCTTTGAAGTGAGCTGGGCTAAGAAAGAATGACTAGCCCAAAGTCACTCAACCAGTTTTCATGCCTAAGGTGAGACTCAACAGTCTCAGGACTAGAACTTATGGTTTTCTGGTTTCTAGCCTGATGCCTTAACCATCATACTAAACTGGTTTTCTGTTAAAAGAGTGCCTGTCTGGAAATATATTAAAAAGAAATAGGCATAACAAACTGTTCCAATATAATTTTAAAACAAAATCAATATATGGAATCCTAGGGTTATGCAGCACTTTGGATGAGCTCTCCAAATGTTCCACTGGAGCACATGGGAGATGACTGCACAGTAGCTCCATTTGGAGAAGGTGCTTCCCAGCCATGTTGTATGACATTATTTAAAATAATCTAATTTGGCAAAATATCAGCCAAAATATATCCTGCTTTAAGATCAATATTTAGGTTGGTTCACATTAAACCATGACCTGCTCAAGCACCTTTAATGAATAAAACACAATTAGTTGGATCATACAACGCACTACGTCAAACAAACAAAACATATTAGCTTGTACCTCAGTGGGTGAATCCATCAATTTAAATTGCAATATTTACAGTCTTAAACAAGTCAATATCACACTAGAGACTACATCAAACAAACAAAACACATTAGCTTGTACAACAATGGGTGAATCCAATCAGTTTAAATTGTAATATTTACTGTCTTATACGAGCTCACAAGGAAGCGTGTTCCACTTTGAATTTACCTAGTTTGATTTACATTTTACTGAATATAGAGAAGTTTTTCTCAACATTTGGTAGAACAAGTGCATGTAACATATTGACAAATATTGAGTGTAAATAATTTATTGTACCACACCAAATACTTGATAAATGAATATTGTGCACCACTTTTATTTTAAAGGCCAATTTTAGTTACTCCCAAGTTCCTTAGTATGTGCCAGCCTAAGGAAGAAAAAAAACCATTTTGTACTATAATTTAAAAACTTGTCAATATTGAAGTATAAAACTATGTTTTACAGAGGATTTTATAGCATTTTATAGAAGTCAAAATGGCTTACTTTGGAATATGTGTTAGTGCATATGATGCCATATTGTTTTGTTTTTTTACTGACTTTGATAACAGAACATACTGATTGTCCATGCAAAGACACAGTAAGGACAAACCAAATAGAAGAGAAAGGCAAACTTTTTTGGCCAGGTTGCAACAGTGATGTGGTGATACTATTGAAGAGGTATTAGAGAACAGTTTTGTATTTGGGGAAGTTATTGCGGGTTTTTATTTGAAATAACAAAAATGTGAGAAGCCAATTGGAGGAATTAAACTATTTTAATTGAAAAAAATTGTGATAGCCCAATTCTGGCAATTTGCCTGTACAATTTGTGGCTATAACTGGAACTATATAAAAGATTCTATATTAAACATTGTTTAAGAAAAGCACTGATTAAATTCAAAAGCACATGCCAGAATGTAAACACTTTCTACCAAACAAAGTGTAAGACTTCATATTAATCTATAACCGTGATGGCGAACCTATGGCACGCGTGCCACAGCTGGCACGCAGAGCCCTATCTGTGGGCACGCAAGCCGTCGCCCAGCTCAGCTCCACTGCGCATGCGCGCACCTCCTGACGGCCAGCTGTTTTTGGGATGCGCGGAGTGCATGTGTGGGACGCATGCATAGGGTCGCGCGCACATGCACATGCGCGGGGTATGTGGCACCCCCCATGGCTCATTTTTGGTCCCAGGAGGCTGCAGGGAGGCCTGCTAGGCCCAAAATGGGGGGTGGGGGTCATGCGTGGGGGGTCGTGTGCGCATGTGCGGGGGTGCATGTGTGGGGTTGCGCGCGCATGCACGGGGTGTGTGTGGTGCCCCCCGTGGCCCATTTTTGGTCCCAGGAGGCTGCAGGGAGGCCTGCTAGGCCCAAACAGGAGGCGGGGGGGTCATGCGCGCATGCGTGGGGGTCATGTGCGCATGCATGGGGGTCGGGGTCACGTGCACTTTCGGCACACAACGAAAAAAAGGTTAGCCATCACTGATCTATAAGATGCTAATCAGCTAAGACAAATAGTATTTGAGGGAATATGTTCTATGAAAAACCTTCCCCTTAAAGAGAAAGCATTCACCAATCTTACTAAAATTAAACATTTGCATTTTTTCTTTGATATTTGCATCATATAACTGTATTTGAAATGTTCTTAAATATACTCTTTAGAATCTATGACTGACTTTCTTTATGCACTCTTCTATAGAATCAACATAATATGGGTATATTCACTAGTACTATTTCATTAATAGTGGCATAATTATAGCACTATTATACCTTACACTTTAAGTGTTATCTATATATTCACAATAGATGTAATTATTTTCCCCAAAAGAAACAATGGTTTACTGCTTGCACTTAGGTTACTCCAAGTGATTTATATAAAATGGCTCTGGAATAACAGGTCCTATTACATCAGACACTATTTAAATGTTACATTATGAATAATATGCTCGGCAATATATTAGGCAGCTTGTTCAGGCTTGCATCTTGACCTTAATCAAGAACCCTTTTCCCCAAGCCATATGGTTAATATTTTTGAGAACAAGATACACCACAAGGGATATTATTCAACAATATAGCAATCTTCAAGGATAAATGAGATACTAAGCACAAAGGTTTTTTTTTTGTCTATACCAGTGATGGCTAACCTTTTTCTCGTTGTGTGCCGAAAGTGCGAGTGCGCATGACAGCACGTGCCGGCACCCATAATGCAATGCGGGCGCCTACGCATGCACACATGCCCCCACGCATGTGCACGTGACCCCTGCGCATACGCACGTGACCCTTGTGCATGCGCACACGACACCCCACGCATGACCCCCCACCCCCCATTTTGGGCCTAGCAGGCCTCCCTGCAGCCTCCTGGGAACAAAAATGGGCTGCGGGGGGTGGTGCCACATACCCCGCACATGTGCATGTGCGCGCGACCCTACACATACGTCCTGCACATGCACCCCCCGCATCCCAAAAATCAGCTGGCCGGCGGGAGGCGCGCGCGCGCATGCTCAGTGGAGCTGAGCTGGGTGACAGCTTGCGTGCCCGCAGAGAGGGCTCTGCGTGCCAGCTGTGGCACGCGTGCCATAGGTTCGCCATCATGGGTCTATACTATATTGTATTATAGTATACTATAGCAAAGTATAACAGAGACTTGAATTTTAGTGTGTGTGTAGAGAGAGAGGGGAAGAGAGAACAACTGACACTATCAGTATTCAGAATTTTTTTTAAGACTGGACTTGAAGGGGCCTTGGTTCTTACCTGATACGCCCTTTTTCCGAGAATCGAAGGAAGAGTCCAGGATGGGTTAGTCTAGCCCCATAGCTCTATGGACTGGGTTGAATTTTCTGAGGATCCGCCTCCCTGATGACATACTTCCTCAGTCGACAACAAGTCTGAAGCGAATGGCACAAGCTTCCAGTGGAATCCATCACACTCGGTCAGACCACCTCTGAGAAACCTGCAGAAACATTAAGATCCCAAACCCCTGGCGGCCGGCCAAACCAGACCTCAGGGTGGGACTGGACCCTTCCTTCGATTCTCGGAAAAAGGGCGTATCAGGTAAGAACCAATGCCCCTTTTCCCTCATATCGAAGGAAGAGTCCAGGATGGGATATACCAAAGGTAAGGAGTCCACGAGGGCGGGCAATACTCAATTACGGATCCCCGGTTCCTCATGTACCCGCTGCAGCACTCGCCGGCCAAACGCTGTGTCAGCCGATGCAAACGAGTCGATGCGGTAGTGACGGATGAAAGGAGAGACCAAAGTCCATGTCGCCGCCCTGCAAACCTCCTCCGCTGTAGCTTGCGTAGACCAGGCGGCCGTCGTGGCCGCACTCCTGGTTGAATGTGCTGTCACACCTTGAGGCACGGGAAGCGACTGCGTCTGATAGGCGTGAGCGATGCAGGCCCGCAGCCACCGACAGACCGTGGAAGATGAAATCTTGTTGCCAAGCGATGATGGCCGGAACGACACAAACAAAGCCTCCGTCTTCCTGATGGGCGCTGTTCTGCGAATGTAGATGCAAAGAGCCCTCCGCACGTCCAGCGTATGCCATCTGATCTCCAATTCTCGTCGCGGCTCCGGACAGAAGTTGGGTAAAACCAACTCTTGAGCGCGATGGAAGATGGAGTTGACTTTGGGCAGGAACACCGGATCCAGTCGCAGCACCACCCTATCCGCATGGAAGACGCAAAGGTCTCTGCGCGTAGACAACGCCGCTAACTCCAATATGCATCTTGCCGACGTGATGGCTACCAAAAACGCCACCTTCCATGATAAAATGCGTAGAGAAGCTTCCCGCAGAGGTTCAAACGGAGGCCTGGTTAACGCTTGCAGCACCAGGGACAAATCCCAGGTGGGGTAGCGGTGAATGGGCGGAGGTTTGAGATTTGCGGCTCCCCGCAAAAAAAGGTGGACTCTCGCATGATGAGCCAGTGATGGCCGGTCCCCAGACTCCCAAACCGATGCCAAAGCAGCAATCTGTCGTCTTAAAGTATTAGGCGAGAGGCCCTTTGCGAAGCCACTCTGGAGAAATTCAAGAATATGTTCAACCGCCACCCCCCGAGGGTCTAAGTGGCGCTCGCCGCACCAAGCACAAAAGACTCTCCAGGTCGCCTCATAAATACGTGTAGTGGAGGGCCGCCTGGCCGCCTGCATCGTCCGAATGACGTCGGTGGAGAACCGCTCCCGAACTAGGAGGCCCCGCTCAACTTCCAGACAGCTAGCTGGAACCACTGGGGGTCTGGATGGAGAACTGGACCCTGGCTGAGGGTGACCCGATCCGGCGGGATTCTCCAGGGTGGTGCGGTTGACAGCCCAACCAGATCGGCAAACCAATGTGCCTGGGCCAGTGAGGAGCCACCAACAACAACTCTGCTCGCTCCTGCAGCACCTTCCTGATCACCGCCGGAATCAGCGGCAATGGTGGGAATGCGTAAAGGAGCCCTCTCGGCCAGGGGCTCCTGAGGGCATCCACTCCCTCCGTCCCCCGGGACGGGAATCGGCAAAAGTACCGGGGAAGGTGCGCGTTGTCCGGTGATGCAAAGAGATCTACCAGTGGCTGGCTGAACCAGTGAGAGAGGTCCTTGATAAGAGCCGGCGCCAGTTGCCACTCCGCCTGGTCCACCCTGGCCAGGCTGAGCCAGTCCGCTTTCACATTGGATGATCCTGCAATATGCTCCGCTCTTAGCGACAACAGGTGATTCTCTGCCCACCTGCACAAGGTGTCCAACTCCTCCATGAGCGGTTGCGACCGGGTCCCCCCCTGACAATTCACATGTGCCTTTGTGGCTACATTGTCCATCAGGAGGAGAACATGGTGACCCTGCAACCCCCCTTGAAAGGCCTTGAGGGCCAACCGGGCCGCTCTGAGCTCCAGCCAGTTGATGTTGTGCTGGAGCTCTGATGGGGACCACCTGCCCTGCGCGACCTGGGAGGCGAAGTGGGCACCCCAGCCTAGAAGGCTGGCATCTGAAGTCACCAACAGTCTTACCGGATCGCAGAAGAAACAGCCCTTCTCGATGGCACCCGATACCCACCAACCGAAGGACCTTAGCACGTCCGGCGGGACACGAATCCTGACAAGTGACGAACTGCGACCCATCTGTTGGTGAGGAAGAAGCAGCCATTGGAGCGGCCTGGCGTGGAACCGTGCCCAGGGAACGATGTCCAGACACGAAACCATCTTTCCTAACAGCTGCGATAGAAGAATAATTGGGGCCTCTTTGGCAGTGTGCAATCAGGCCACTAAGGCCCTGATGCTGTCCTTTCGCTCCTGGGAAAGAAAAACTTGACCTGAAACAGTGTCAATTAGGGCCCCAAGATGGACCAGTCTCGTGGTTGGGACCAGATGGCATTTAGACAGATTCACAGAAAACTCGTGGTCCTGCAGGACCTGGAGCGTAGTGGCCAGATCTCTCTCCGCCAACTGCCGGGACGAAGCCTGGATCAACAGGTCATCCAAATAGCATTGTATTCTGATAGGGACCGACCTAAGGGAAGCTGCTAATGCTGCCATGACCTTGGTAAAGGTCCTTGGAGCCGAAGCCAAACCAAAGGGTAGTGCCCTATACTGATAATGGCGGTCAGCGTAGCAAAACCGCAAGAAACTTTGGTGACTAGGACAAATAGGGACATGGAGGTAGGCCTCTTTAAGGTCAACGGAAACCAAGAAGTCCCCCTCCCTGATCCCAGTTAGGATGGAACGGAGGGAGTGCACCTTAAACCTCCTATAAACCAAATACTGGTTCAATCCCTTAAGATTGAGAATCGCTCTCCACTCGCCCGAGGACTTGGGCACCAGAAACAAATTAGAGTAGAAGCCCTGACCCCACTGTTCTGGTGGTACCAGCTGGATGGCCCGAATGTCCAACAAATGCTGGATTGAACCTCGGGGGAGGGGAGAGAAATTCCAGGGAGAGCCCAGATCTAATGGTCTCCCTGACCCAGGCATTTGATGTTGTCTCTTCCCAGCGAGCTGCGAAGAGACCCAGTCTCCCCCCAATGGGAAAATCCGATCCCGGGCTATTTTTGTCAGCGCGGAGGCTTGGAGCCGCCCCCTCGCCCCTGGCGCCTGAACTGTTGTTGCGGCCTACCTCTGCCGTTAAAAGACGGGCGGTCCGCCTGAAATTCGGGTCTGGGCTGATAGGGCCTGTACTGCCGGAAGAAACTTGCCCCAGTTCCCCCCTGTCTGAAGGAGGGCCGTCTGAAATAGGGGGAAGGCCTGAATGAGGGACATCTGTTCTGAGATGGGAGGATCTTCCTCTTATCTCTGGTCTCTATGAGAAATGGATCCAAAGCACGGCCAAAAAGATTCCCCTCTTCAAAGGGACCAGAAGCCAGCTTCCAACAGTTCTTTGTATCCATGCACCAATGGCGCAGCCAAAGTAGCCGCCGCACGGTAACCGATGAAGCGATGGATCGGGCCGAAAACTTGGCTGCGGCTAAGGAGGCATCCGCTGTGAACTCCGCTGCTGCAATAACCTTGGACAAGTCCTGATGACTCCGGAGGTCCTCCAAATAAATTCTGTCCTGCAGCTGGTGAAGCCACCTTAACGACACCCTAGTGAAAAAGGAAGCAGTAGTAGAGGCCCGAATAGCCCAAGAATCCGCCTGATGAGCCTTGTGCAGGGCCATCTCCTCTCTTCGCTCGTCGGCTTTCAGAGTGTCATCCGCATCGGGGGGGGCAAGATGGAATTCATGGTCAAGGAGGCCACCGGTGCGTCCACCTGCGGCAACTGGAGCAACTGGAGCAGGTTGGGTTCCACCGAGAAACAGGTGTTCTCTGCACTGCTAGGTCGTTGAGCGCTGGCCGGAGAATTCCACTGACGCCTAATAATGTCCAGGAACATGTCGGGAATCGGAACAGAATCAGGTGCCACTTCCTGTTCGGAAAAAAGAAAATCCTCCTGCCCCCCAGAGCCCTGGGGTTGCAGAGGGTTACTAGTACCATCTCCCAGATGGGCCGTAGCCTGGGCCTTGGCCAGGACCTGCTTGAATAGAGCCGGATCAAACAGGCCCTTGAAGGACGGTTTGGATGCTGGTTCCGGATCTAAATCCGAATAATCCTCCTCCCCCCACAGTTCTCCCTCTGAAAGGGAAACCTGGCTGGCATCCGAATGGTCAGCGGAGTCGGCTCCATCATAATCACCATACTGCTCTGCCGGCTCTATTGGGACCTCATATATCGCTGGCAGACCCCTAGGAGCGGCTGGTGTTTGGAGCCGTTCAGCGGCAATACCTTCCTTTATGGCCGCAGTCAGCCATGCCTTAATTGAAGGAGGGATGTCCTGGTCCAAAACCTCCTGGCGGAGCCCCGCTGCGGTTGGGGTAAGTGGCCGATGGGGAAGTTCCACGACTACCCTCTGAAGGTGTCACCCTTTGGACAGACCAAGAATCCAGAACCTCTAGATCAGAACGGGCAGCGGCCCTTGTGACCTCTGCTCCGATTGGTCTGCCACGATCCCTTTTTGAGGGGTTGGACTGGGATCAGCCTCCTCAGGTAACCTGCGAAGTCCTGATGACTGCCGATCTAAGGCTTCCTCTGCCCTTGCAAACTCCTTCTCTAACGCTCTTTGGCGTTTACGGGCCGCCTTCAATTCTGAACGCCCTAGAGTGGCCCGGACCTGTAGATTTAAGTTTTTCCATGGCCACACGACTGGCAGGCCTGGGCTGATCCATCGCTGCGTGCGCTCTGTCAGAAGCGGGGGGGGGGGGAGACCAAGATCCCTTACGCTTGGAAGAAGAGGCAACCTCCTTGTCCATCCTAAAAGCGGTGAAAAATTAAATAAATAAATAATAAAATAGAGTAGACCATTATTAGGAATTCAGTGACCTCCTGACAGAAGGTAAAGGCCAAAAGAGCCCCCACAGTATGGCTTAAAAACAGTCTGGTCAGCCAAAAAGCAACCGGAGGGCAGCTGTAGTTAGCAGTATCAATTAGTGGTAATCTTAGAAAAGAGGCAGACTGACGCAAAAAGGCCGCTGCACCTGCGTAGGTGGAACAAGGAGTATGGCAGAGCCAGGAATCCCTCCTCCCGCAGTAGATGCTTAACCGCCCAGTTGCTGAGATCAGTAGGGGGTTGCAATTACCTAGCACTACGAGGCGACCAAGGGTGAGCCTCGAACCCAGTGCTCAATATCCACAACCGGCTGCTTCAATAATATATGGGGGGAGGGAGAGGACCCCGCCCAGTTGCAATTAAACAAGCGGGCCAGGAATCCTAAAAAATTGAGGCATGCCCCCCCCCATCGTGCCCTGCCTTCGAATCAGCCTTCCGCAGGCTCGTTCCATGCAGTCAAAATGGCGGCGGCCACCGGCCAGGGATCCAAAATGGCGATCGCGCCAAAAAAGGTGAGAGAGGATTTGCCTGGTACCGCTCCAAAAACCCCTTAAATGGTCCGTGGCGCCAAAATAGCTCTCCTTTTAAAATGCAGCCACCCTCTCTATGCAAGCAAGGCTCCAGCTGCAATTGTAGCGATCGTGCGCTAGGAGAAATTACTGGCCGGAACGCTCTGCTGAAAGCCATGTGGAAAAAATGAGCCGGCACGAAGCGGCCAGCTCCCTATGGCTGGCACGATCACAGCGTTGTTAAAGGCTGGCCGAAATCAAGCTGCCCCCTGACCACGCCGGCGATCTCTCTCCCGAATCTTTAAATTAGAGGGAGGTCGATGTAAATCCCCCCCAGCGCACTCCCCGTATTTAAGCAATCAATCCTAGCTCCTTCGAGCGCCCGAAGGCACCGCGAGGCAGGCACTCACTGAGAAGGCAAACGATTCCGTCAGGCACAGCAGCAAGATCACGGATGTAGGGAAAAAAAATAAAAATCAGGGAAAAGTCCAGGATGGATTACAGGAACAATTAATAAAACAACCCAGAGCTCTCTGGAGCTAAAAGGAAAGCGTCCATGAGAGGACTGGATTGAAAGACTGAGGAAGTACATCATCAGGGAGGCGGATCCTCAGAAAATTCAACCCAGTCCATAGAGCTATGGGGCTAGACTAACCCATCCTGGACTCTTCCTTTGATATGAGGGAAAACAGCCAAGTTTAAACAGCAGAATAAGATATAAGCAGTATAATATATATGTTAGAATATAAAATGAATGCTTTCTACCAACAGTTTCTTCAAGTAAATCAGTGGCACTTTTTCAGCAGTGGTGGGCCTGACACACGTCACTCAGGATAGTGCCACTAAATAGCAAATAGTAAAGAGTTAAGGACTTTCTATACCTCCCTGCTGCCATTTAGTGGTCATCCAGATTTCTGTAGCCCTAATTCCACAGGCAGGACTTCCTAAAGGTGCTTTTTCAAGAAGCAACTGGACTTTCTTGTCCATAGACATCCACATGCTGGCATTTCAGAAGGGCAATACAAGTAGTCCTTGACTTACAGCAGTTTATTTAGTAACTGAAGTTACAATGTCACTGAAAAAAGTGACTTATGACTGTTTTCCCCCTTACAACTGTTGCAGCATCCCCATGGTCATGTGATAAAAATTCAGACACTTGGCAACTCATATTTATGACAACTGCAATGTCCTGGGGTCATGTGATCCCCTTTTGTGACTTCCTTACAAGCCAAGTCAATGGGGAAGCCAAATTCACTTAACAACCATTATTAATTTAACAATGCAGTGATTCACTTAACAACTATGGCAAGAAAGGTCATAAAATGAGGCAAAATTCACTTAACTGTCTTAACAGAAATTTTGGGCTCAATTGTGGCTGTAAATTAAGAACTACCTGTAAATTCTTGCCAGTCTTACTCTTCTTACAGATGGGTACCCATATTTGCTTTCTTATACCAATTTTACAATGGAAGAAGTTTGCTCCACCTGAATGACTTTGAGTAACATATGCCATTTGCTTAACTGACTTTTCAGAAAGTCCATCTTCGGTCTAATCTTCTGTTCATTTGAAAAATAATGGTAATTTTCAAATGAAAAATTTAGCTCTTTGTTATGAAGTTAGTAATAACATTAAAATTGTTTGATTCACATATAATATTAAGTCATAAAGTAGTTTGGTGTTGTATAGTATGTGAATTAACTTCTATAATTTGTAACCTATGGATTATTTCTTGGGATGGATTTGCATGTCATACTATCTTCAAAAACAAATAAACCATATTGTAGAGTAGCCTTATGTAAAACCAGGCACAAACTATCACTGAAGATTGTCATTAGAAACATAGAAAACTGATAACAGAAAAAGACCCAGTGGTCCATCAACCTTTTTGTTTTATTTATTTATTTACTTATCTATTTTTTTAAAAAAAATTATTTGTATTATTGTTGTTAGTAGATTGACACCCACTAGAAATCAAATTGGCCCATTTTAGCTTTCATTTTTGGAGAGTCTTTGAAAGATGAATTGATATCACTCACTTAATCTTTACTTTTATTTTATATTTTTAAGTTTATATTATGGTAATTATATGTATTTGTATTGTAATTCATTGAATTGTTGATCAAAATATGTCTACTATTAAACGCCAAGAGACTGCAGTGAGGAGTGGTTATAAAACTAAACACTCAGTACATGTGTTTTAATAAGTGTATTGCTGATACTTAAAATCAGTCTGATTATAGTAATCCACAGACATGGCTACCCTGTTTGATTGCCCATCCCAATAGGCAACGGTACCAGCTTCTGAGCTCATAATGATTTCTCTTTATTTCTTGACTACCGATTCAAGTGAGCTAATCCAGAAAAAGAGAAAGAGCCGATTGTTATAATTTCCTTAAAGAACGGTGGGAGGGAGAAACAGGCACCGGCTAATCTCGACTATCCTAGCCAAGACGTCAATGACAAAAAATATCAACATCAGCAGCTGCTTCGTGCTTGGGATGGATTTATACGAGGCACTCATACAAAATGTGCAAACCGCAGTTGCGCACGGAACAGCCACTTCTTCTTCCAACTTCGCTTTTGATTCTTTTTTTAAAAACACTCCTCTTCCCCCTTCGCCTTTGAACATTTTTCGTTACGGCTACAAGAGGAAAGACAAGAGCCTGTTCAGGAGATGGAATAGCCCGCAGGTGAAATAGGAGAGGCAGCGGTGGGGGGGGGGGATCAGGGGACAAGGGGACCTTTTGCAAAAGAGAGGCGAGGATCTGGCAACACTGGAGGAAGGGAAGGAGGGAAGAGTGTGAGAATGCAATCGTTGTCATGCTCGACTCCCTCCAGCCCTAATAATGGATACAGGTCAGATTTTCTAATCCCTTGGAAGGAAAGCATCTCGCGGTCGTTTTTGAAGCCCAGATCAAATGCTGAAACACCCACCACAGTACTAAATCCTTGGTCCAGGATCCATCTAACATGGAATTGGGGGGAAGGGACGAGGGAACCGACTGTAGAAATGGAAGAAGAGAAAGAGGACAGAAGACAGCAATGGGCGGGTGCACAAAACCAGGGAAAACGCTGAGCCATGATCTCGGCTCCCCTCCCTTGCTCCTTACCGCTTCCCGGGTTTGACTTTTTTCGACCTGGGCGCTTCCACCTCACTCCATTCAAGCTACGCGCTGCAGCTACCGCTGTTACCGCAAGAGCCTCCCCGGCTCCCTCTTTCGGAGCACCGGACGGAGTGAGGCAACGTGGGAGGGGTAGGGATAGAGGAGGCGGTCACGCTGGACTACAAGATGGCGGCCCCCGAAAGGAGGTCGCGCTGCCCCGCCTCCTCCCGCTTTGCGAGACAGCTATCCCGTAAGGAGCTCGCCAAACTGCTTCTGCCACCCGTTGGCTTTCAAACTACGATTCCCATCGTGCAACGGTGGGGCGGGAACAGCTCCTTCCATTTCTCCTCCCCCTTGGAAACTCCCCTCATGCGAATATGAATCGCAGAGCACTATGGGGCTCGTAGTCCCTTAGGTGGGAGGCGCTCGTGCTGGTCTCCTCTGCCGGTTTGGACTTCTTCGCAGTTGTTCTAGGGGGCGGGGCCTGAAGTTTGAGGGCCCTGGGGACCGTCGTCGGTCGCTGTGTCTCTGAAAAAGAGCTTGCGGAGGGAGGGCGGCTCTCGGTCTGCCTTGCGGTACTGGGGGGCGTTTGCCCCCCTCTCCCGCCTCCGACGGTTCCCGCCGCTGCTCACCGAGAACCGGGCAAACAAGGCACGCGCGCTCCCGGATCAGCCTAATCCCCTCGGGGGTGATTCTTCTCTGGAGGAAGCCCTACGAGGCTCGATGGGGCAGAGTTCCTGGTAAATTTGCAGAAGGTAACACACGCAAGTTAAAGGCGGACCGGGTGTGAAGGAAAAGAGTCGGTGCAAAGTGGGAACAAACGAGCGTACGTGTGGAATAGGAAGGCGGGACGCCCAAAGTCACCTCCCCGCACAGTTTGTGTAAGAGGAAAAAGACGAAAACTTTCCTAGTTGCTTATTATTCCGGCTGAATTAGTTTTGACTCAGTTGGGTAATTAAAGTTGTTGCGACAAAACTTTGGAGATGGAGTCTCGCAATGTTTATGTTGCTTCTCCAGGTGAAAGAGAAAAAGGGCTGCCTATGCAAGAATCAAACACTCAAAAGACTGAGTGGATTTTGAAGGTTCTACGTCCATAGTCCTTACTGGAAGGTTAGCGCTAGTATTTGTTAATGTTAAGATGCCTGGCATGATATATCCTTGATCCTATATGCAGCTTGATTGCAAGTATTTTTTTATTATACAGTAATTCACCTGATTGCATTTAGCCCAAATTATAGTTCAAACGTTTAAGCAGGACTGGCAGTATATCTTTCTGTTGTGAATTGAATTATCCCCTGCGTCTTCCTAATACGTTTCACTGATTTGAATACTGATCTTAAGCATCTAACTTACTTCTGCTGCATTCCTTCGTCCCTATTTTCTGGTAGTTTGTATTTGTAATGAAATTTTTATTTTGGGGAGGGGGGAAATGGGGTGAATAACTACTGGCATTAGAGTTTGTTAAATTTAAATTTTATTAATGGTAAATTTAAATTTTATTGATTCCTGACTATTGCTTTTGTTAGTTAGCTAAGATGGATGATGTATTACAGATTGAGAACAGCTTTTATAATAAAATTAACATGTTCATCTTTAAGGCATACATTTTTTCTTCTTCTGTTCAATCATGTCCGATTCTCAGAAACTGCCTGGACAAGTCCTAGGTTTGAGTGAAAATGATAGCCCTAAGTCACCCAGCTACCTTTTCTGCCTAAGGCAGATCTCTTGGTTTCTAGCCTGATGCCAGGCTTAACCATTTCACCAAGCTGGCTCTCAAGGCATATGTACACAATCCTTTTTTAATGGAAGAATCGGTGATCTTACAAAGGGGACAATATGGATAGGTTGTAGTCAAAATAGAAAGTATGCATGTCGAGATTAAAAATCATGCTTTCTAATACGGTACCCCTCAGTTTTTTTATATATATATTGATGGTTTCCACCTATTCATTTACTCCCATCTTAACTAATATTAAAACAATAACTTGTTTTAATCTTTGGCATTTGAGATGATGACTTAGGCATATGTGTGCAAACTCTGAGTTTAAAATCTTTCATGTTTTTAAAATCTTAGCGTATTCTTTTATCTTCGTTTAAAGGGAAATCCATTAAAAGAACTGCAGGTCTCTTTGAGGAGAATATTACTGTGTTGTTTGTGTGATGAAAACAAGTCAATTGATGCAAAGAATTTTGGAAATGATTTTCCTAGAGTTCATTTCTGGACATGTTATTTTATAAAAAATGTCTATAGAAAGAAATAATACATTTTCAAAAAAATTGGTTCTCAAATAAAAATATGTTTGCATGACATGTTAATTTGAGTGCAATCATGAATATACAGTAATTAGTATGTCAAATCACAACCAATTCAGTGGTGGATTGCTACCGGTTCGCCCCAGATCGGGTAAACCAGTAATGGTGGCGGGAGGCTCCGCCCACCCGCCCGGACATAATCAAAAACACTCTGCGCATGCGCAGAAGTGTTGTGCGCGTGCTTTGCGCGCGTGCTTTGCGCGCGTGCGCCCGTACGCTCCCGTTCCTGAACCGGTAGCAAAGGTAAGTGAAACCCACCACTGAACCTATTGTACTTCATTTGTTAAGGTTGACAAAGCGTTACATTTTAGTAAAAAGAAATGTAATGCCAGATTATTATCAGCACTAGAGTTAGAAGGGGGTGGTGAACCAGCTCTCTTGGTGTTGTTAATTTCCCTACTCCCCAAATGTACTTATCTCCAGTTTCTATCTCATTCAAAAGCAGCAGAAGAAATAAATCTATCTCAGTTTAGTTCAGACAAGTGCTATGGTTAAGTTTTGTAAACATTATAAACTATGGGTACCAATTGTGGTTAAGTCACTGTCATGGTTACATGGACTGATTTCAGACATGTAATAGATCAGTCTTAATACAAATCATGTAAAGAAATTAATTCTTTGTTTATGTCAATGTCCTGAAACGGTTTCTGATATAACTCTGATAATGCTTGAATATGATTTCAAATATTTTTGATGAGTTGTGATAGGGATCATTAATTTTATCCAGAACACTATATGTTGGAGGATTTCTGTGGAAGTTTATGGCCAAAGAGGAAAAGAGACATCTTTGGTTGATATCTGGATGTTGAATGTACTGTAATCTTTAATATCTTAATGTTCTATTTCAGAATAAATGGATTAGCATGATATTTTCCATGAACTAAAACAGTTCCATGTCTTGTTTGGTAAGCACATATTTGTTTTAATGTTTGAAATCTAGCAGGTGTTAATATATAAGTAATATGCATGTTGAAAATATAATAATGAGATACAAAGAGAATAAAATTATTTTGTCCATTGCGGAGCATTGCAGAGAGAGGGTCAGAACTCTGATTCATTTTCCAGAGTCAAAGCTTTTAAATAGAATCTTCTTTGAACTGTAAAATATAGCCCAAAATTGTGGTTTAATGCCTCCTCTTACATCTTAATATACATATACATTATCTTAATATACATTATCTTATTATTAGTATTAGTATTAGTATTATTTTCATATACATTAAAATGTATATTACATCTTAATATAATGTTCTGGTTCAGGCCCCACAGCAAGTTGTTGATGAACAGTATCCCAAACTAAAGATTACAGGGATAAAATTAATAATTGCAAGGGCCGTTTTACAGGGTCGTAAAAAGGGGGTTACTTGGATGACTAAGTCCAGCATCTCTCTTATTTATCTAGCTTTGAATTCAGAGAACTATACTGTAGTTAATTTTGAAAAAGTGAATTTAATCATGACTTTTCAAAATGGACTCTTAGATGTCCCTAAACCCACCAAGATGACCACATTATTTGGAAAGGGTTCATTTTTTATTGTGTACAGTGTCGACATTAATTCATTATTACTATGCACTGAGGTTGCAGTTTCATATCATAACAGATGAGTGTAGATTAGTGAGTTACATTTTAAAGGCTTTATTTTTCTACTTTCAAATATCTTTGTAGGACTGTTCCTGTATTCTACGGACACGAGTTGAATCCATTAGAGTAGAAAAGCAATCGGAAAGCATCAGTAGTCAAGACTTGGTAAGAGACAATTCATCTTACCTTAGCAGAACCAGTATTATGTTTTCTATCACAATCATGTTTACACTTATGATAAAATGTATACTGTCTATTTTCTGTTCACTTTGAGTGATATACGACAAAATACTGCTTTCTGCATTCTTGCAAGGAATTGCCTATTTTATTGCAAAAAAGGACCAGATCCTTCAAGAATGTGTTAAGCCGTTAAACATCTATCCAGTGCAGCTGTATAAATTAATTCAGAGGCTCTCATTCTCATCCCTTTTGCTGAATACAGATTAGTTAGTCCTTGCTTAATAATAGTAATCAGGACTGGAATTTCTATTGCTAAGCAATTTTATAACATGACATCATGTGACCGCATCACTTGGCAATCCTGACGGTCCCCATTGCTGTTGTTAAGTGAGAATCGCAGGTCATTAAGAAAGGACCTCCTTGCAACTTCCTGCTGGCTTCCAAAAAACAAATCAACGGGGAACCCAGCAGGAAGATGCAAGTCCCAGCGACTCACAAGCAGACTGGCAGGCGGGTAAGTCGCTATTGCCAGGTGGGAGAGGATATGTGAGTGAGATAATGCTGAAATAATTTGGGGCCTGGGAATGGTGGTTGCAGGATGAGGAAGACTTACTCGAGTGACTTGCGACCTTTTCTCCTGGCTTCCCCATTGATTTTGTTTGTGAGAAGCCAGCAGGGAAAGTCATAAATGGTGATCACATGACTGCTGGGCAGTGCAACAACACTGCAAGTGCAAGCTGGTTGCCAGATTTCAATCATAAGACTCTGTGGATGGTGTGATGGCTGTCACTTTGAGGATCAGTTGTAAATACCACACATTTAGCACCGTTGCAACTTCAAACAATCACTGAATAAATGGTCAGTAAGTGAGAACTATCTGTATATACTAGAGAATTGGAATTACATACCAAATACATTTTTGTCCTCTAGAGCAGGGGTGTTAAACTCTATTTCACTTGATGGCCGCTTCCCTCAGACCCTCCCTCACTCTCATTATAATCCCCTCCCTCCCTCCCTTTTCTTCTTTTTCCTTCCCTCTTCATTCTAATTTCTTCTTCCTTCCCCTCTTTCCTTCTTTTTTCTTCCTTGCTCTCTTCCCGTCTTTTCTTCCTTTTCTTTGCCTTTCCTCTTTCCCTTTCTCCTTTCCTGCCCCTTCTTGCATGCTCAAATGCAAAAGGGGAAACATTTCTCCTTTTGTTTTGTTTTTAGTTTTGATAGCCCTCTGCCAGCCAAAACATTTTTGGCCTGGACGGCCTCCTGCAGAACTCTGGCAGGCAAAATGGGGTGTGGGGGTGATGTCGATGCTAGTCGATTTGAAATAAGAATGAACCCATCAGGAAAAGTCAGCTTGCTAACAGTTTGGCTCTTTCCTCAAGAAAAGAGTTAGTAGAAGTCAATTCCATTGATGAGCAGAGAAACAGAAAGCAAGTGTGGCAATTTGACTTTAGTTGAATTATGTGTGTAAAAGCTGGGGAGGAAGATAATGAGCTCAGTAATATGACAAACAGCTTCAAGGATGAGGAGGGTGCAAGTTCAGAAACTAGTCATAAAGACCTCAAGGGAAAAGAAAGAGAAAGAGAAGAGAAAGAGGCAGAATCCAAGTCAACGTAGGACTCCAGAAACCTCAGCCAAGCCACCAGTCCCTTTTCTGTGACAGGTAGAATCTGTTAAAAAGAAGGACATGTTTAATTACCTCTCTGGGGAATATAAACCAGAAAGGGGGGTGGGATATGTCTCAGAAAGAAGAGAAAAAGTGAGTTGAGAAGCAAAAGTCACAGCAGGAGGATGCAGAGGAAACCCCAGAGGAAGAAAGAAAAGGAGCCCAGAAAAGGCAGCCAAGGGAACTGCCCAAGCAAGGAAAGAAACCCTTCTGGCTATAGGAAAAAATGACAATGGATGCAGTGCAAAGTGCAGTGAAAAGTTGGGGTTAGAAAAAGGCTGAATGAGAGAAAGGAAAGATGCTACTAAGGAGAAGATCATCTTGCCTTGACTAGTTGTAGGCAAAATTCGGATAGATTAAAGCTGCCTAAAGTTGAGTCTGTGTAGCCTCAAGGATCCCTTCTGTTGTCTTCTCTGCCACCAAATCAGAAGTCTTCCAGTCCTCTCAACGAGTGTCAGTGAAACAAAATTAGGTGTCAAAATTTCCCAACTCAGAAACCTCTTGAACCTGCCAGTACAAAGAATTATATCGTGACCAATTTTACTGCCTTAAGAAATTGACCTTGGATTTCCTTGCAACTGGAGTTTGTTATCCAGTCCACAGTTTGTTTTTTTAAACTGCTTTTCTCATTCCTATGCTATCCATATTTCTTCTGTGACAGTATGTCTCCCTGCACCTTATATTTGGACTTCGCTCTCTTTAGGGCCCCCTCCTTTTTTTGAAAAAATGCTTTCCCGACCAATTCTTTTTCTTCTGATTGCTGCTTGTATTCCCAACTATTTTCTTTCCCAACTGTTTTCCTGCAGCACTCTGGCAGCCGAAACGGGGTGTGGGAGGCCGCGTGACACACACCCCCCGCGCTCCGTTTTGGGCCTGGACGACCACCATCCTGGCAGCTGAAAGAGCGTGGGGGCCCCGTGATGCCCCCTGTGCCCCCTTTTGGCCCTGGACGGCTTCCTCCACCACCCTGGCAGCCGAAACAGAGCGTGGGGGGGGCTGCGCGACGCCCCTCCCGTGCCCCATTTTGGGCCTGGATGGCCTCCTCCACCACCTGGCAGCGGAACCACCTGGCAGCGGAAACGGGGCGTGGGGGGCCGCGCAATGCCCCCCTGTGCTCCGTTTTGGGCCTGCAGCAACCTGGCAGCCGAAATGGGGCATGGGGGGCCGTGCAATGCCCCCCCCACACCCCGTTTTGGCTAGTAGAGGCACCGCAGGCCAGTCCTTTGCAATTTCCAGGCCGGCCCCGGCCCATGGGCCTTGAGTTTGACATCCCTGCTCTAGAGTACATGGTAGCACTTTAGATAGGATATATTTTTTAGTATTTTGGTTTTAACGTACTTTCATTATATAATATTTTGAGTAAAAATGAATGCCTGGCTTTTTCATGGATTGATTGATGGAGAGAAATGTGTACCTTATCTGATCAGCCACATAGGGTTTTTTTTAGTAATTAAATACATTGAACTCTATAAAAAAAATTACACCCCAATTAAAGAAGTTCTTGCCATTAAAACCCAGGCAAAATTAAAAACCACTTGGCGCTTTTGAAATGATACATAGACAGGAATGTTGGGAGATTTTCAAAATTTATGTGAAATGACACCATTTTAAACAATAAAGATTAATAGATATTTTTGCTATTCAGACAGATGAACTTGCTGTATGTTGGGGCCAATCAACTCAAAGAGGAGATCAACAGATACCATTGTCCTCTGATGTATCACACTATGATCTCCAGGTGGAGATAGGTGATTGTTTTGTGACGGAAAGATGTTCCTATTTTGTCTTAAGTGAGAGATCTTTAGTGTATACTTGAACCGAAGATATGGATTAGAAATTTTACCCTTTGCCATTCCCTGCCAATAGGTCTGAGATATACATTAGTTCTATCTTTATTAATGCTTGCTTGTATTTTACAACCTATCTCCATTTAACTTCTTTTCTTGCCTTTGATTTAGTAAGTCTTGATATTAGTCTTTGTTTTTATTCATGGTAGCTTCAGTAGTATAATATTGTCAAATTGTGCATGAATAATTATTTTTCAGCTGCAATATCTATCACCTCTTTTTTAACCAGAAGAAAATGCATGTTTGCATTCTTCTCCATTGCCTCAGATCCTACATGAGTGAATAAGAAGGGAATACTGTCTATTCATGATGGTATTACACAAGCATATTTGTATGTAACTAGCACATGGTGCTGATAATTGATGTGAAGATATCTATTATGCTAATGAGCTGCTTAAGATTTATTTTAAATGAACTTCAGTTGGTAATCCCTATTAAAATACCAGTTTCAATTCTTATTCATTTTTTGTACACTATTGCCTTAAACATTTAACATGCTACACCAATCATTCGATAGTCACCAGAGCATAATACAGGTAGTCCTTGGTTAAAGACAGCTTTGTTCAGTGACCATTGAAACATAATGGTGCTGAAAAAGTAGATTTTTGACTGGCCCTCAAATTTATGCCCATCATAGTATCCCCACAGTCACATGATTACAATTTGGGTGCTTCACAGTTGGCTTGCATTTATAACATCCCATGATTACATGAGCTTCAAAGCTGGTTTCTGGCAAGCTGAGTCAATGGGGAAGCCAGCAGAAAGTTGCAAGTTGCAGTCACATGACATTGTGCTTAATTACTGGGAATGATTCACTTAACAATTGCAGTGGAATTGACATAGTAAGTCTGATGTGGCCATATGATGTTTCACTTAATGACTATTGCTTAGCAACAGTTGCCAGTCCCAATTGTGATTAATTAAATGAGGACTACCTGTAATCTTTTTAAAACAAAAAGATTGTTTCAAGTAGGAAATAGCTTTCAGATTGTTGTGTTCTAGTTCAAATCAGATATTTATGCTTGCTTTGAAAGGTGTTCTTTTTCACAATTGTTAAGAGTTTGTGAGTCATAAGAACATTTTGTTCATTTATTTACTTTATTTGTATATCATCCATTCCAAAATATTATTAGTGAATTAATTAGAATGTTAAGTGGCATATTCCTGTTTCTTTGTAGGAAAAGGATGCAACAACTTAACTTCAATCTACCTCGCCCGTCATATCCCGACAGGAACACTGGTGGCTGTAAGAATTACAGATCTGGAAAGATGTTCTGAAGAACTCTTAAACGCTTTACAAGTAAACATGATTTTAAACTTGATATATAATGCTTGCAAGGTTATATAAGTTAAGACTTTTACCTATATCCCCATATTCTTAGTAATTCTAGATATGCAAAGAAATTTGGAAATCTGCTCACGGAGAATTAGTTATAGCTTTCTCAAGTAATTTCAGTATTATATTTCTGACATTATAATGAGCCATCTATTTTTTTTCTGATTCAGGGATTGTTTTCAGATCATTAGTGCTACACACACATAGTCTCCTATGGCTAAAACAGCATGGAATATTTCCCATCTTTTAGATTATTAAAACATTTCTTTCCTTCTTTAGAATGAGGTGATATTATCCCACTTTTTCCGACATCCGAATATCTTGACTTTTTGGGCAGTGTTTACTGCTGGAAAATGGCTTTGGGTTATTTCTCCTTTCATGGCTTACCGTAAGTAACTGTTTACAAAAATGTATCCTTACTTATTAAATTCTTTCTGCACATGCAGAGCAATTCAGCTTATTAGTACCTAGTTTGTGGAATCTTTTGTACTTCCAAGTGGGATAATTACTTAAAAAGGAAACCATTGGGACTATTTTTTGAAACAGAGAATTGCTTCAGTTGTGGACTTTAGAGGCCAGTGCTAATGTGCTTTTTTGATCATGTACATCTATATTCTGCCCAGGAGCTCTTCCTGAGTTTTTTTTTTTTTTTTTTTGAAACATTGCAAAAGATCAATGAATTTGATCATCCTAATTATGGCAGAAAATATCTGGGCCAGCCCTGACCTTCCTATATTTATAAGGATATTATGAGGAGTTACTACTAAACCTTGGGCTCTTTTTTCTAGATTCAGCCAGTTGTCTCTTGAGGACTTACTTCCCTGAAGGCATGAGTGAAGCTTTGATAGGAAATATCCTCTTTGGTGCAGTTAGTGGATTGAACTATATGCATCAACATGGTTATATTCACAGGTAATATGGAAGAACTTCATTGCAATCCATCCAATGATTTCAGCTGAAGCTTGAAAAGTTATGTGATTATTTTATTTTATCTATTTTCTTTTAGTAGCATTCTCTGATTAAGATGTATATCCTTACCAAGTATAACAATTTATGTTTTCATTTCTCATTCTCAGAGGGAATTCCAAAATGCTTTAAAATATATTAAACCTCCACAAATATTCCAATTATTTTAATATATCATGTTTTGAGTATATTACAATATGAATATTTAATTTCTGGTACAAAGCATTTTCTGATGAGATGCATGAGCTCATTAAGGGTTCCTTCCCTTGGCCTCTAATTGCTAACTCTTAACTTTTAAGAAATATTTGAAGTTTCTAAATACATTGTGAAGAAATGGTACAACAAGAGACAGGAGAAAAGGAAAACTTGAACTATCTGTAGGAGCTCTTGTGTATAGCTAAATTATCTCTTTGAATTATTACCACAATTGTTTACAGTGAAGTAATTTGGACATGTTCTATACATTGTGACTTCTACTGCATAAGGTCTTAAGTTACCTTACATTATAGAGTTCTTCTAGTAGGTATCCTCAGGTATAAAATAAGTATGTTGAGACAGCAAGATCCCTGTATAGTTTTGTGGAAAACAAATGTACGAATAAAAAGCATATAATACAATACTTATAACCTTATTAAAATTAGAACTCATGCAATATTGTTTAAACTTGCATTTTTTTTAAAAAAAAGGGGGGGATGAAATCACCAAGCTAATTTTGCTATCAAATATTTAGACTCAAAATGTGATTGGGGGAGGAGGGAAGAGAATTAGAAAAAAAATGTGAAAAAATGGGTCACATTAATAATTCTCTTATGTTACACTGACCAAGGGATTACTCACACACATTTCACATTGTGGGCTTTTTAAAAATCTTCGTCAGTCCTAGAAACATTGAGGGCTATAAACTGGTAATGGCTGGCTACCATACAATAGCTTGTGAACCTTTTCTGTTCTACTCTAGCCTAGCCCACAGAGGAAGCCGTCTAGTCTCTCTCCATTTTCTCTCAGTGCATGTAACTATAAGCTGAACTTTTGGGTGTTTAGTTAGGGAGGCTTTGTGGGATGAATCCAGCCCACAAGCCAGTTTATCATCCCAGGCTTGCAGAAAAGTAGGATGAGAAAGAGTTGGTACCTTCTTGGGCTGAGGCCTATTTAATGGATCATTTGAAATTGTCACTTCAAATCAAGGCATCTTTTATATTGTGAGCATCTTTGCTAGATACATCTTCACAGACTGAGATCTGCTATTTATTAGTCAAGTAATTCTTAACTAAATTCAAGAATAACTCAAGCAAGAACAGCATCAAGTTTAACATAAGCAGTATGCCTCAATTCTCTTTCTGATGCAATAAAGAATAGTTATAACCTTTAAGCTATAGAAAAGACTATAGCTATTAAAAAGAAATAAACCTACATAGGTGATGTATTAGAATCTTAATATATATTTAATAGGATAGTCTTTCTAGCAAGATAATTGGGGTTTTATTAATTAATTTGTTTGTTTGCATTTCAGAAGTATTAAAGCTAGCCACATATTGATTTCAGGGGATGGCCTAGTTTATTTGTCGGGCTTAAATCACCTCTATAGTTTAGTCAGCAGTGGACAACAGTTAAAAGCTGTGTATGATTTCCCCCAGTTCAGTACATCTATGCTTCCTTGGCTGAGTCCTGAACTACTAAGGCAGGTCAGTATATATTAGATTGCATTGTGGATGTGCTTTCCTGCTATATATACTGCCTCAGAAATTTATTAAGTATTTAAATTCTGCACCCTAGAAATTAATCTTAATTATGTTATGTTTACATTCTTTACGATTTTTTAAACATTGGCATTTAATGTTTTATCTAAAACTATGTATGCACTATGAATTTTGATGCATTACGGATATACTGTGATTCCAAGATGTATATTCCATATCGTTTAAAATGGTATCTCTGAATCCGTATAGTCCCATGTACAATTACCTTTGCCAAATTATCGCTGAAAATCAGGAAACCTGTTGTTATATGTACGTAGTAAAATAATTGTTTTTAATTCCTCTATTTCTGTTGACAAATATATTTTTAGCATTTCTTTCCAGTAGAATTTAATTTCCAGTATTCTGGAAAATAAATAAATTTGTTGTAGTACTTGAGATGGTCATAAAACCTCTCCAGCTTTCTTTGAAAGGACATTTTATAAATAGTTAAGCACTATCGTCATCATATTAAGATTTTTCTATCCCAGGAGTGTCAAACTCAAGGCCCGGGGGCCGGATCCGGCCCTTGGGGTGCTTAGATCTGGCCCATGGGGCCGACCTGGAAACAGCAAAAGACCGGCCCATGATGCCTCTGCCAGCGAAAATGGAACTCGGGAGGACCGTGCGGCTCTGTTTGCGCTGGCAGAGGGCTGTAGAGACTGTCACAGCCAAAAATGGGGCCCATGGGGACACGCGCGGCCCACCCAAGCTCTGTTTTTGCTGGCAGAGGGCTGCAGGAGGCCGTCGCAGCCGAAAACGGAGATCAAGAGCCTGTTTTCGCTGACAGAGCGCTCGGGCCACCACAGGCACCCCTGACATGAGTGACGTCAAGCTGGCCTTGCCCACCCGGGCCACGCCCACCCGGCCCCGAGGTCAAACACAACCCTGATGCGGCCCTCAATGAAATCGAGTTTGACACCCCTGTTCTATCCAAAGACTTAAAATATATTTCCATTATTTCTCTTTCCTTTTCATCATATAATATATGGAAGAAGTTCCCATTTAAAATAGGTGCTCTCCATAGGATCTGTGTATATTCATTTATACATTTTAAACATCTAATATAAGATGCCATACAAATGGGCACACACATGTACACACACATATATAAATGTAAAATACTCTGCCTGAATCAATCCACTTCTGGATGAAGTTCTCTTCACTGAAAGTTTTACATTGCAATATAGTATATTGGTCCAGTTGTGGATTGATAGATAAATATTTTTACTTCTCAATCTACATATAATTGTATTATTAACAGATATTTTTAATGTTTTCCTGTTTATGGAAATACTTCATTTGAATGGAGCATTCTCCTTACTTGTAGCCCAACACAAATTGTCAACATTTGTTCCAGATTTGGGGAGAATAGACTATTATTTTAAAAGACAAAAATGAAACAAACAAAATATTAAAAAGTTATGATATTTATGTAGTTACTTACCAAGCACATTAAATTATATTAAAGTAACCAAAATATCTTTACAATCTTTTGTGAAGTTGCATGTCATTGATATTTAAAATAGTTGACTACTGTACAGCCTAATTGTATACTTCAGAGGTAGACCTTTTTATTTAAGTTAGTAGACTAACTTATTCCATATGTACAAATAATAGAACTGTACATGGCGTGTTTAAATATTTCTCATCCATTTCCTAACATACATTGACAGCCTTTGAATAATTGAATTTGCCTGACTAAGTGTTTTCTTCTATAGGATATGCATGGATATAATGTGAAATCTGACATCTATAGTGTGGGCATTACAGCTTGTGAACTAGCTAATGGGCACGTACCTTTTCAGGATATGCCTCGCACACAGGTAACGCATAACATCCCTTAACAAATTGAATAACTATTATTGTCAAGAGTATAAGACATCTCTTAATTTTGAAATTTTATGTATGTAGAGCTGTGATGGCGAACCTATGGCACGTGTGCCAGACGTGGCACACAGAGCCCTCTCTGTGGGCACGCACGCCGTTGCCCCAGCCCATCTCCAATCGTGTTTCTCCATCGTGTTTCACTCAATCAATTCCAACTTCTCGCAAAAGAAAAAGATCTCGCGAAGTTGGAATTGAGTGAACTTTTTCACTCGCGCGCTTCACAATGGGGGATGTGGGGTCCCGCCCTCCTCCTGAAGCCCATTACGACGCGGAGCCACAATGCGGCTCTTTCACCCCTCTGCTGTGGCTCCCTGTGGCCCTGTCACGGCAGAGGGATGAAAGAGCTGTCGCCCTGTTGTGGCGGTGGCGATGGGCGGTGCCTTAGTGCAGGAGCAAAGTGCTGCTGCACTTGCCTTTGTGTGGCAACAGCATTCTGCCTTCGTTGTACTACATTTGCTGTTGCCGCCAGCAAAGAGGATGGGGAGAATGGCGGGGGCTGATCTTGCGGGGTGGGGGCCATCCCCCAAGCCTGGCCTTCCTCCTCCCTCGTCAGTGGGGCCAAGAGATAGAAGGTGGCAGCGTGCGGAAGCGCTCCCCTGCCCCAGCCGAGTGCTGAGCACAAAAGCCTAGCGGGTGGTTGTGGCTGGCCCAACAGAAGTGCCCCCATTGGCGAGTCGGATGGTGGAGAGGCCTGGCCCGGCTCTCGCAGTTGTCCTGCTGTTCGGCACCTCCAGACGCGAGCTGCCGCCTTTGAAATGCGCCGTGCCTTTGAGGAAGCCAGGCAGCGATGGCTGGGGCCGTGTGGGGGGGGGCAGCGGAGACATCAGGGCTGTTCCCCCCTCCACAGCAAACAGGGCCTGGAGGAGTGTGGAGAGTTGCGGGCCGAGCGCCGGAGGGTCACAAGGCATGCTCCTCTGTCCCGAAGTGGAGGGTAGGGGGAAGGGCGCAGGGGGAAGGGTAGAGGGGCTTGGAGGAGAAGCTTGGAGGAGAAGCTTTCCTCTTGGCGTGGGGCGGGGGAAGACCCAATAAAAATCCAATTTCCCCCAATAAATGGGGAAAATAAAGACCCAGCAGTCCAGAGTCCAAAAAGGGGGGTGGGGTCTGTTTGTCGGAGAATCGGAGAGGAAATCAGTCAAAATCTGGGTGGGAGGCTATTCAGAGAGGGATCTGCCTGGGTCTCTTCTTCCCTCCCCCTTAGATTCCCCCCTCCCGACTTTCTTCCCTAGCCTCGTTTTAAGGGGAGGGGGAAGCAAGGTGGGACTATAGTAGCTAAAAGGCTGCGAAGGGGGTTAGGGTTTATTAAAGACTGGGATGGGGAAAAGATGCCATTCCTTTCCCAAGGACCCAGGGAAAGTGGAATAAAAATAGGTGTGTGTGTGTGTAAATAACAGCCCAGGATAGCTTCAGCCACAAACAACAGCTGCTGTTATTTTTGCTGAGAGCTTCTAAGCTACACAGCATTCTTTTATAAATACTAACAATAACGAACCATAATATACAGGATTAAAGGAAGGAAGGTGAAATCAGAGGAGGGGGGAAGGAAGGAAGGAAGGAAAGGTGAAATCAGAGGAGGTAGGAAGGAAGGAAGGAAAGAAGGAAGGAAGGAATAAGGATGTGATGGCCCTCCCAAGGCTACTGCACTACACTCCCATCATTCCTGAGTTGTGCTGTTAAAGAAATCCAGTGAAGTCAAGTTGTGAAAGAGTGATTGAAATTCCTCACAAAACCTCATTATTCGGGTTAAATTGCCATGTTGGCACTTTGTGATAAATAAGTGGGTTTTGGGTTGCAGTTTGGGCACTCAGTCCCTAAAAGGTTTGCCATCACTGGTATAGGGTCTCCTGTTTGAGCAGGGGGTTGAACTAGAAGACCTCCAAGGTCCCTTCCAGCTCTATTCTGATTGACTTGAGTTTAATTTCCAATGAATACTGAATTGTAGGAATGGACAAGTGAGAAAACTGCATGTTTTATAACTTTCTGATAAATACTTTTGCAAAACTTTATTATTTAATGCAGCCACAATGTACTATATTTATGTGAGCTAAGACAGGCATTGGACATTTTGCATTCATTTAGTCATGGTGTTTCTCTGCCACTGTTGCAAAGTGACTCCAGTATTTTCTACCAGATGCTGCTGCAAAAACTTAAAGGTCCGTCTTACTGTCCTTGGGCTATAAACACTTTTTCATGTGGAGAATCTAGGATAAAAAATTCTCAGTCGGGAATTGATTCTGGAATCGGGGAAAGCATGACACGCACGATGACAAGTGAGAGACTACAGACTCCACCTAAAACTTTCTCTCCTGCTTTCCATAATTTGATAGAATTGTGTTTGCATCAGGACCCAGAACAAAGGTAATGCTTTAAAATAATGTGCAAATTTGAGTTTAATTATCTTAAACTGAAATTAGAGCTGTTTTGAAAGTCTGGTTTATATGTGAATATCATACAGTATAACCAAATTATAATTGTCAGCAGGACATCCATGATTATTCATAATTATCAGAAGACCCATAGTATCCCCAGATGGCAACCAAAAAATAATAATAAAAAAATTTAAAACAAAATTTTAAAATGTCCGAAATTCCATGAAATCATCAAATTTTGAAATATTTTACTATTCTCATGTAAGTGTTCAGACATTTTTAAAAGTCATTTTTACAGATGTATTCTCAGGTTGTTGTTTTTTTCCATACTAAGATTGCTGAGCCCTTAAGGAGTAAGATATGAAAAAATATATGAGTAAATGATTTAACCTGCATCTTTTGTTCCCCATGCTGAGAAGAATTAATGAGAGATGGAAAAAAAATATTTATATGAACATTTAGAGAGGAACATTTTTTTCTACCTTGACATATGTAGCTCCTTAAGTATATTAAACTATTAAGACAGTAATATTTATGTTTTAGTATGTACTGCTCTGTCAGTTAAAAAGTGATTGATAAAACCATTTTTAATTAATGTTACAAATTTGAAACTTCATATTTAAAGACCTTGAAAAAATATATTTGCAGTATTCTATTTTTAAACTATTAATCTATTGTAGCAAGGATATGTGGATGGAATAATTAAAGTGGGAAAAATACTGATTCTTTTTTCAGTCAACTGATTTTGCTAAAAATTGCAAGAGAGGGAAGTAATTACCAGCTGTTTACAAAAGTAAAAAATCTAATCTGTTTTTTCCTTCTGGGATATAGGCCCTCAGCAAGAGGCCTTCTGTCACATGCTTTTTTCAAGCAGGTGAGTTTGTTATACAGTTTGTTAGATATTCTAGCTTGCATAAAATCACTGAGTCTTTGGGTCTAGAAAACAGATCAGATGCAACATCTTTGACTTGAACAGGAGATATCTGTTTGGAGCAGTTTAATGTATAAATTTGTGCACTGGTGAAATAGGAGCCGAGGTGGCGCAGTGGTTAGAGTGCAGTACTGCAGGCTACTTCAGCTGACTGTTCAGCAGTTCAGCGGTTCAAATCTCACCGGCTCAAGGTTGACTCAGCCTTCCATCCTTCTGAGGTGGGTAAAATGAGAACCCAGATTGTTGGGGGCAATATGCTGACTCTGTGAACCGCTTAGAGAGTGCTGTAAAGCACTGTAAAGCGGTATATAAGTCTAAGTGCTATTGCTATTGCTATAATGTATTATGCCATTTCTGCAAGTGTGATTTGTGTAATAGCCGTTGTCCACTTGTAAGTCCTGTTTGAGATTAAGGTGTTGGCTTTCTGATTTTGAATGGTGATTTTAATTGGTTATAGAACTGCAACTTATTTGTTCCAGTTCTTAGTTTTATTTTAAAGAACTCATAATATCATATCTATGGTAGGCAATACTTATATTTGCTTGCCTTGCCCCACCCGAAGAACTGAGATAGCTGTTGGCATAAACACAGCTATTTTATAGAGCCAGTAGTGCTTCTTTCTTTCTTTTGAAACACACAATTGGGGAAATTCCTTTTCTTGCCCAGTCCCCACCCCATCCCCATTATGTATGGGTCGTTCAGATATATATATACTGTTAGGATGTTACTCCATACATTTTGTTCAACGTAAGCGGTTCCTTTTCACCTCTCAACCTGAAAAAAACCACCTTTTTTAGCAATTAAGGACAATATAACAGGCATATCTTCTGCAGTATGGATTCAATTGTATCTTTCTGCATAAATGAATTACAATTAATATTCTGTCTTTCACTCCAGGGCTCAAGGCAGACTATGTAACACTTTTACCTCTATTTTTCATTAAATGTAATTATTTGCATTCAGGGGAAGGAAGATAAGCATAAACTGTTGACTAAAGCAGTGATTTTTAAATTATTATTTGACCCAATTACTGATTTTCCCTGTCTTGAATAATGTCATTTACCCCCACAAAAAATTGCATACTCCATGATTTTACACAAGAATCTTGGCAGTGGCAGCCTGAGATTCATTCTTGATTCAAAAACTAGTAATTACAAATTTCCTCATTATTCTGAGGATATTCCCAAATTATCCCCCAGTTTAAGAACCACTGGATTAAAGAATGGCCATTTTATCTGAATTTATAATGAAATTGCCATTGACCTATCTGTAAGAAGCCCTTGATTTTCATAGTCTTTATTAGCAATCACTGTTTCTATGAGCTTAGTTAGTAGCAATAATTAACATTTGGGCTTAGTTAGTAGCAATAGTTAACATTTGGGCAACAAGAACTTGCATTGTATTTCTATAAACCTCTGAGAAGGTATTCATAATTGTTTTAATAGATGTGTGATGTAAGGTCGTTATTCCAATGATTGCCTTCTCAATTTTCAGGTGAAAGAAGAAACGAAGAGTTCATTACTTTCACTCTTGCCTCCTGCCATCCAACGTAGTCAGTCACAAATACCAACAGTGCATTCAGCTGCCATCTGGAATAAATCTGAGTGTAGGTTGCCAAATGAGAAAAAGATATATTGGGAATTTTAGGAATACTAAGACCATACAGGTGGTCCTCAATTTACAACCATTCATTCAATGACCATTCAAAGTTACAACAGAACTGAAAAAAAGTGACTTATAACTGGTCCTCGCACTTGCAACCGTTGCAGCATCCTCATGGTCATGTGATTGCCATTTGTGACCTCCTGACAAGCAAAGTCAGTGGGGGAAGCCAGATAACCATGGTTGTTCATTTAACCACCATAGCAAAAAAGGTCATTAAATTGGGCATTTTACTTAACAACTGCCTTGCTTAGCAATGGAAATTCTGGTCCTAATTGTGGTTGTAAGTCAAGGACTCCTTTACTCTTTGGAAAATAATGTGATTTACTTGCTGCTTTTGTTCAAATAAAGTTTTTGTTTTGGTATACTTGAAAATGCTAAAGGCTTATACAGATGATGCTATACAGAGATTTTTTTTCAAAGTGGTATGAGAATTTATTTACCTTTACTAATTGAATTGCAGAAATATCTGTAATATTTACATCTTTGTTACATCTGAACTCTAATAGTATCCATTTATATAGTAAAACTTTGCTTGGAATGGCATATGCTGTTACAGTACTTATGTTCTATGACTACCTTTCCAATATTAATCTGAAATATTGTTTCCATTCTTTATTTAATACATTGTTAATCATCTCTTTATCATCAAGTTTATATCAAATATATAATTTCTTTAAAATATAGTGTCTTTTCCTACTTGCAAAAAGTATCAATGTGGAAATCTCTGAGAGCGCTGGATATCTACTACATAACCTTCAGTGGTTGTTGAAGTAGCCAACACTGTAACTTGAAAAAAAATAGCTGTTTTTAATGGAACATGTGTCTTTGAGAAATCAAATTAAGGAAAAAATAATTTGCCAAATAAAAGCTTGAAATTACTTGATTATATACTTAAGAATATTGCTTAATTTTAATAGCTTTAATTGTGATCAGCTGTTCAGGAAATATATTCATCCTTTGAATAAGTAGCCAAAATTTGAACCAAAATTTGTAGGACTAATATAAAAGAGATCTATATTATTTAGGCAAAGTGACTATTAGCTCACTACGGCAAACTGTTGTGGAAGGCTTTGAGCTGTGTTCAGTGGTGTCATTCCACTGAAATACAAGCATCCATCAATGGATTGTGATTCATAGCCCATTTCCTTTCCACTTCTTAGCTCCAGGGTCAGTGAAAGGAGAGGTCTGGTTAATATTACTCATAGGCTCAGACATTTGGGGGGGGGGGGAAAGGTGACTTCTAAGTCATCATTTTGTCTTTGTAGCTTTGCTTTTCTTAAGAGAAAGTTCAGTCCTAATTACAAACGGAAAATATAAAGGAACAGGAAAAAAAGGCTGCTTTCTGTGAATAGTACTGTGAATAATTGAATAAAGTAAACCTAAATTCTTGTTACCTGTACAGCATACTTTTGGAGATGGTTTAATATTTTATTAATGATTTTTCAATAATGTACATTCTATTTACTCATGTAAAAATAGAAATTAGTTTTAAGTGTACAATCTTATTTAGCATCACAAGTGACCTTTTAACTAGGAAACTACTGAAGGAAAATTATGTATTGTCAATTCTGACAAATTTAATTATAATAAAATATTATTTAACAAAGATCATTTGAGTGAATGGCGCCTTATTTCATGCTCATCAATAAGAGAATATACAATGCTAGCATTGTAATTTAGAAGCCCTATTGTTTTAGACAGATTAATTGTCAAGCATGATTAGAATAATACCCTAGAACTATTTTGAGACCAGTAACTAGTTTTGTCTGTAGCAAGATAGTACAAGCAGGTTAATCTAGAGAAAACTGCACTGTATTTGTCAGGGGGTTCTAAAGCAAAGAATATATAAAGAATCTGGTGAAAAAAATTACCACTGTTGTTTTGCTCTATCAAGAAATGTCTATCTTTGTGAAGAATAAACCATGATGATTTGTACTTATAAAGATACTTTGAACTTTATGCTAAAAAATGTATTTTGTATTGGTGGTCCTTGATTTATGACCAGTCACATAGCAATTGTTTGAAGTTACAAGAATGCCCGCAAAGCTGCTTGCAATCCGATTTTGAAGTTACGATGGCACAACTCACACACACCCATATACCCACAGAGTCATGTGATAGCGTTTTGGGTGTTTAGCAAATGGTTCACCTTTACTGTCGTTTGCATGCTGTCACATGACTAGGATTTTTGATGGTTTTTGCCAATTTTCAGTGTTGTTTATTTCAAATTCCAGCAAAAAAGCCCATTAAGGAAAATAGATTGGCTTAAAAATCGGTGTTTGCTTAACAGTTGTAGCATTTGCTTAACAATTGCCAAAGAAAATGCTGAAAAATCAGGTTCAATGCTTCAACTTACAACTACAATTTTACAATTCTGCGCTCAGTTAATGCTTGTAAATTGAGTAGATATTTTTGTCCTAAATGGTGATCACTGAACTTACAGCAAAAAGCTTAAATCTGTTTTCAACTTCGAAATTGGAATTAGTACGTTTTTTCTGTTTTCTTATTTCTTCATTCATGATCAATCTGGATTGATCAGCATTTTTCACATTTTTTTTTCTTAAGTGTATCAATACTTCGTATTAAAATACTTTTTGTGAAAAAGAACAGGTTTGGTCCTAAAGGTACACTACCTTCTCATTTTGTAAATACATTGTAAAAGTCACCGTTTTCATTTATCACTTCAACATGATACACAAATTCTTCCTTGAAGTCATAATAACTGAAAACTAGTTTTTGTTCTAAATCTAACCATAGATTTCAGTCACAAGCAGCTGTTTTATCAGGAGTAACTAAATTGATACTTTTTTTGATGATTCCTTTGCAGAATAGGAAACAAATTTGATGTTCACTTTTGGGACATAAGAGTGTCTAAAACCTTTCCTGATAGTTTCTTTTCTTGTGACATTTAGTTTTCATGACTATTAACTTATAGGTCAGTTTAATTCTTTTATGGTAGCTTAAATTCTTTTTTATGGCATAAACTTTTATGGATTAAATTCCATTTCATTAGATCTTTAAAGAATATGCATACAATTTAATCAAGATGAAGGAAGAGAAAATAGAGGAAAGTGGAGTCAGAGAGAAATTACATGCAATAAAGAAACTCTGCCAATTATATAGAACCACACAGGAAAAGTCATTTCAGCGAACATTAACAACAGGCAGTTAATCTGTAACTGAGTCTCTAAGCAGTCATTCAAACATTCAGCACATTTGCTTTGAGTCTATAGATTAACCTTCAAAAACTTTGGTGAGCTCCCCCCTTCCTATTCAGGCATAGCAATAGCAATAGCACGACTTATACAGTATATCGCTTCTTGATGCTATACAGCTCTAAGCGGTTTACAATGTCAGTAAATTGCCCCCAACAATCTGGGTCCTCATTTTACCAACCTCGGAAGGATGGAAGGCTGAGTCAACCTCGAGCCTCGTCAGGATTAAACTCCTGGCAGTGGGCTGAGTTAGCTTGCAACACATTCTAACCACTGCGCCACCACAGCATGCTCCTGCTGAACACAGCTGTCAACCCTTGATTCTCAGGCCACAATTGTGACTCATTAAGAATGATGAGAAGATGTGGCAGAGGGAAAGAAGGAGAGAAGTAAGTAATGCACAACAAAAATCATCTGAAGAATCAGGTCATACATGTGCTGTCCTGTGTGATTGGGAGTGGCATATATTATATGATGCTTTCAAATCAGTCTTGATTCCTGGTGAACCCGTAGACAAGTACATACCATTTTTTGGGCAGTATTTTGTAGAAGTAGTTTGCCTTGTCGTCTTTGTAGGGCTGAGAGAGTGACTGGCCCAAAGTCACCCAGCTGGTTTTGTATTTAAACCAGGACTAGAACAGTCTTCCAGTGTCTATTCCAATGCTTTTAATCATTATATGAAATCAACTCTAGAGTGACAAATATGCTCCAGCAAATAAGTAGCTTCTAATTTTCTATAGTTTCTGTGCATCAGACTTAGAGGACAACAGCAAATGTACTGCTGGAGATGAAATTTAAGAATTGCCACTCGTAGGACGTTATCTCCTTTAGTTCACATATTTTTATTTATTAGATTTTTATCCTGCTTTTATTATTTTATAAAGAACTCAAAGAGGCAAATATACCTAACACTCCTCCCTCCTTTTCGCCCACAATTCCTCACAGGGTTCTTCTGGGGAAAAAGGAGGAAGGAATATTGGGTATGTTTGCCACTTTGATTATTTATAAAGTAATAAAAACAGGGGAGAGGGGAGCATTCATTGCCATGGAGTCAGATATAATCAATATTTTGACATTAACTAATTATACAACTTGGGCTGAATAGGTGATGTGAAAGTCCTGGAGGTTTTTAGAATCTGGATGAGGAGGAATAAGTTTAGATGATAATAGTCAGATGGTTTTGAACTGGATTTGTTTTGGAAGACATCCAATTCTAAGAATATTCCATCTTTGATTCTGGCCATCAAGAGGTTATGCTTCCCCATAGTAAGCTACCTCATAGCACAGACTTGCAGCTTCTACTCAGACAGTAGGTGCAGATGTGGCCAAGGGGATTGATGCATACAATATTTTCATCTGATGTGCCATATAGACACATTTATAGACGGTGCTTATGTAATTTCTTTAGAGTCAGCAACAATTGGAATGGCATGTTATAAGGCACATACAGTATTGAAGAATTAAAAACCTATTATCTTGATTCAAACAATAACTGAGCAAATAAAATTTGATTATAAGATCATAATATAGGAGTTCCATGTTGGAATCTTAATTAAACAAAAACGTCTTGGCATCCTGGATCAATGAAAAGATTCATAAGTTACTCTTTCCCTAAACTCTGGACTGTTTATATTAACTGCATTCAGCAGAGCAAGCAGTCTTTGGGAAGAAATCATGTTTCAGTCGTCGTTGATTAGTATCAGTATTGTAGTCCAATAAGTTTCAAAGGCATCAGGCTGGGACAAAAAGGAGAATGGCTTTTTTATTAAAAAAAGAATAAAAATATAAGGTTGCTTTAGTAATAATTCAAATAAGTTTTCAAGCTTTCTGAACTAAAATGTACTAAGAGCGTTTTATTGTTTATTATGACCAGGGGAAAATAATAACTCAAAAGCACACTGATAGCTGGTTGAGGATCAGAAGGCTAAGATTCATCCATTATTTGGGGGTCTGGAGTTCTGCCTCAATATTTTGTGGAGAATCTTAAGAACAACTTCCAACTGCTCAGGTGTCATTTTTAAGATTTGATCCTGGTTGTTGAGCATGTCAAATATCATGCCTGCTTGATTTCTTGGAGTCTCCGGTGCAGAAGGAAACGGTCGAAGTGCATCTTTAGACACAAGACCAGCAACATTTGGAGCAGAATTTGATCTTGCTTGGCTGCAGCTCCCTTCCTCAACACCTTGTAAATCAACAAGTGCTCTTTCAATTGCTTTTTCAAGATGCTTATAAGCTTCCAAATCTAAATCTTCAATGGCAATGGAATTCTAAACATTGAAATAAAAAAAAGTCTGCATTTATCATCATGATAATAAATCATACAAAAACTTTTACATAAACTAGGAAGTATCCTTATTGTATCACCAAATTGCACTATTTTTGCCTTTTCATGTACCATTATCTCATCTATCAAATTCATCACACCCTAAATATTTGCCTTAGATTAGCTAGGAAAAACATAATCTTGCATCCTATCTGTGGCAGTACAGTTTCTATTCTGACAATTTCTAATTCTGAAAATTTCTCGGTGGCATTCTTTCAAAAGTCTGCTACAGAAAGATTTAGATTTTGCAGTTCTTCAGATTATAAATTTAATAAACAGAATTGTTTTGATTGACTAGAACAACGATATATACAAAGTGCCCATTCTGGAAGAAAACATATTGTCAATTTGCCTGAGAAAACCTTATACAAGCTTTCCTTGTATAAGGAAGCGTTTCCCAACCTGGTAGCCCAGGTGTATTGGAAGAATTCCCAGAATTCCTATCAAGCATCCTTAAATGATAGTAGTTCTAACACAACTAGAGGGGCCAAATGTGTTTTTAAAAGTCAAAACTCCAATACTATGGAGATATTCTTGTAGAAATGATCAGTTGTTATTTTTTGAGAACAAGAATTCTGATCTCACAAGCTAAATGTTCAATTTTTGTTTTTAAATGGTGGCCTGTGGGCCCGACTTACTCTGAGTTTATACAATGCATTAAAGAATATAATTAATCATCTTCAAGAACAAAGTTGATTATGTTCTTACCAATGAATTTGCTTTTGTATGTCCAGTAGTAGGAAATTTAATAGAAGATTTTTCTTGAACATTTTTTGTTAGTTGTGAATCAGATAAGGCAGCCGTCTTGCTAAATGATTTTTTTTGTTTGATGTCATCACGTTTCTTCTCAGGCTTCAGTTTCATGCTTTCCTTTTTTACACCACCCACAGATAATAGCGTTTTTGAATCCTTCCTGTTTTCTGTCGTGCTCGATTTTTTAGAAGACAACTCGCCATGTTTTTTCCCATGTTTTTCTTTTAAAACTTCCTTAGATGTTCGGCTATGTGCTTTTTCCTTTTTGGCTGAAGGGTTCATCCCTCCTTGCTGTGAGTGGTGCAATGCAGCATCCTTTTTTCTGTCAGACTTCTTGGTTTTGGTTTTGTGATGATACTTGCAAGCTGGCTTTGCTTCTTCCTCAGACTCTGGGTGTAAAAAGAGAAAAGTCTGAGGGTTCACTGGAAAGGGAGGCTTGGAAGGATAATTAGGAGATTTGGAAAGATAATTTTTAATTTCAGTTTGGGCTCCAATGTCATGTGCACTCAAAAAAGAGGAAAAGGCAAATGGTTCAGATATTTTCCTCAATGGTTCTTTCTGGGGCTTATTTTGTGATATTTCTTCATAGGACCTTCTCTTCAAATCTGATACCTCTAGATTATCAGGGTAACCTGGCAATCTGTAACGTTCTTTTTTATAAGTGTGTTTCACTTTTTTGCAACCAGATGTCTGGGTTTCTTGGTTCTTTCGTTGTACTTCGAAAATACTGTTTATAAGACCACCTAGATTTTCCTTTTTACATTCTTCACCTGCAGTTGACGTATGAGGAAGATTTTCATTTGAAGGATGTTTTGCTTTGTCGGGTAAATCTACATCACTAACTTTTGAAATGCTTTCAGTACTTGAAATAGATGCATCATGATCCATATCGTTCTTATCTATTTCTTTGCTAATCCCAGTTTTGGGACTGGTTGGTACAGGAAGCTCTTCGAAGCTTTTTTGCAAAACAGATGCTAAACCTTTTACTTCTAGTTCCGAAAGTTGTTCTCTGTGGCCTTCTTTCAAGAGTCTGCTACAGAGAGACTTTAGATTTTGCAATTCTTCTTCAGAGAACCTATCTTGTAGAGTATGAGTTATATGGGATATTTGCTGTACACTTTGTTCTTCTTTAGCTAAATCTGGTCCTTTCTCTGCCCTGAGTGCTGTTTCTTTGGCTACAACTGGAAACACCGTTTCGAGTATTTTTTTTAATTCTTCCTGTGTGATCAGTCCAATTTCTGAAATTCTTTCTGAGAGATGGTTTTGGATTTTCCTGTTCAATGCAGACTTTAAATTGGCAATTTCATTCTCTGAAAGGGCTTCAAAAAGATTTTGAATACTTTTGCTTAACACACTGTCATCAAAACCCTCATTAGATTTCTCCTTCAAGTTCAAGGACAACTTCTGACACACAGTTTCCAGGTCTTCTTTACTTAATCCAGTTTCTGAAAGTTTATCCTTAAGGTGGTCCTGAATACCTTTGCTTAAAAATGATTTTAAACTTTTTATTTCTGCTTTTAAAATCTTTTGAAGGAGGGTATCATGGAGGGAAACATGTTTTTTTACATTAGCTGTTTCGATGCTGAACGGTAACTTTACTCTAATGATTTCTAATGATGCATTTGAGGGCATGTTTCTTAAATCCAATTTTGATTCTTTCACTGAACTAGTTTGGCTTTTAAGAGGAAATAAAATAGGCTCGCTGTGATCATCTTTTCCGCTTTCATATAAATCTGCTTCTGTAAATACTGGCTTGCTTTTGTAACTTTCCTTATCATCTAAGGATTCAGATTTGGAAAGTTCTCTTATATCATTCTCACTTAATGGTTTTATAGTTATTATTTCAGTTTGTGAAGTTACTTCTTTCGACAAAGCTTTCTTGAGCATATCAGTAGAACTCTGGAGAGAAACTTGGTTCTCTGCTATCACCATATCTGGGATTATCCCTTTTTCAGACAATTTTCCTATAAGTTGAGCCTGCAAGTGTTGACTTACAACATCTTTCAGTTCACTAATGTCTGGTTCTGAAAATGCATCTGTAGTACTAGTTGTTATTTCCTTCAAAGAACATTTCTCTCTGTCATCTAATAGGTTGCTGTCTTCTAATTCTTGGGATAACTCCGGTCCTGAAAGTCTCTCTGCAACTAGGTTTTCAATGTTTTTGCTCAAAAGTGATTTAAGTGCTACCACTTTTACAACTTTATCAACAAGAAAAGTTTCAAGAGAGTTTTTGAAGTAAACATTAACCTGTTTTATTTCTGCTTCTGATAGTTTATCTCCTTGTGGCTTTAATTCAGAAATGATAGTTGATGGCTTTGTTTCTCTTTCAGCTTCCACTGCAATTTTTTTGTCTTCCTCTTGCAAATCAATTTTTTTTTCAAGGAGTCTTAATATTGACAATTGCTCACCACTTCTGATTAATTTGGGATCTAAGCCATTATCTAATTTTGTCAAAGGCAGACCTGGAGGTGGATCTTGGTCTTCTTGTTCTTTGAAATCAACAGGTGTGTATGCTTTTTCTAAAAGAAGGGAATAGTCTGTTGTGCCTTTACTAAGCTCAGGTGGCTGTACTTTACAAACACGTCTCAAGAAGGGTTCAAACTTGTTTCTACTAAAAAATGCATCTTGGAACTGCAATTTAAAGAGAGAATGGTAGAACTAAGATCTTTTGAAATGTTGATTATAAATAATGCGATATATAAAATATGTCTTCTTTCCCATAATTTAAAATACATTTACAAATAACTTTGTACCATATAGTATCAACCTTGTTAACTCTCAATACTCTTTTTTCTGCTATGATGGACTGTGATTAATATATGTGTGATAGCTCAGTGTATAGTATATGGGATATCTCAGTGTACTGAACTAGAAAATGAGGGTGGGTTCTATATTCATAGATCACCATTTGAAGAACCACAGGTCCAGGTAAGTCTTGTTGTCTTGATCAAGATTTTTGTGATCCATACAGAAGGGGGAAGGCACTCACACTGATGGAGAAAAGAATCGATCTCTCAAATACTACATCCCTCTGGGCATGAAGGTCCAACAAATAGTGTTGAATGAAAGAGGAGGATGTGACCATGTAGCTGCTCTACCAAGTTGTGGCAATTGGATGTGCTGAAAGAAAACAGTGGTGGGTGGATATCATGATGGTAGAATATGTTTGGATGGGGAGCAGAAAGTGTTGCTTTAAAAATCAAAGCAGTCTTATAGTGGCCATAGTCTATTTTGAAAAGTATTATAAAAATACTCCAAGCCTGCTCTGTTGCTCTTGGAATCAGAAAAACAGATGTGAATCTCTGAAGCAGACATGTATATATATGTTACATATTTTTACATAAATAAAGGGTTAATAAAAAAATAAAATAAAAAATATGTAACATATAGAACCTACCAGACACACAAACACACACACACACTCTGTGTGTGTGTGTGTGTGTGTGTGTGTGTGTGTGTGTGTGTGTGTGTATATATCTCACACACACACACCACAATCTTTTCCAAGATGGCAAAATGTCTACAACAGAATCACTGAGAAACTTCCTGAAGTGGAATAGGTTCAGTTTCTCCTTTATCAAGCTACATACATATCCTCCACTGAATGGTTGTTCCGTAATTTATTCAGTGATGATTAGTTCAAAATTTAATGTTGGTTGCCCTTCCTGATAAATTAAAATAGCCATGTGTCTGTAGTCATGGAGAAATAAGTAGACTGAAAATGGACCAAATAGCTTAAGTGGGAGAAAAAGAATGGGACTGAAGTAAAAGTGGGCAGCTGGATCTCTGGAATCATTTCCTGCAGTGTTATGTTGGTTTGAAATCCAAGAATAAATGTCCTATTCCTCAAGATTCTCAGGCTCTTTGCCAGCTGCCTGAAGAGGGCAGTGAATCTTTCCAAGCATAATTTTCACAGAGTTCAAAATGGTTGAAAGAACTGCTATATCAGGAATTATTAAATTAAAGCAAATATTTTGAAAAATTGGTCATCTTCCATAGGATAAGACCGGTGAGCTTCAAGGCCTAAGGCACTAGTAATGTGTAAGAGCTGCTCAGCATACAGTCTATTTTCTCTGACAGGGCGGTATGAACTGGTTACCCCTGCTGATCTAGAGAAAGACGAATTCCTCAACAGTCAAAATTTCATTTATGGTCACAGATCACAATTCTGCACTAAATGTTAAATGAAAAAATATATAATTTAATACGTAAAGGAGGAATGCATACTAATTGCTTTTTTATCATGGAAACAGGAAAACTTAATTATACCCAGTTTCCTTGCAAGAATCATGGTTGAACAATATTTTGCTTTTTTTGAGGATATATTCAGTGACACAGAACAGTGATTTACAGGAACTGATTTACAGAAAGGATGATATTCATTCAAAGCATCAGGAATGGTAAAAATTGAGTGCTGAGGAAAGAGATTGATGTTTATAGTGTAATGATGCCGAATTCAAGTAAAAATCCTCATTGTCTTGGAGACCGGAACTACCAATAGCAAGGAACTAATGCCAGATTATATTTAAGTAGTGGCATCCCAGGACATTAAGACTTTCACAGAAATTGGGAAAACTGCAGGAAATGAAGCAAATGTAAATCTTGTTGTAGTCAAGATAGCAGTTAATGGCGCTGCATGAGGACATGCTGATATGGAAGGCACATCTGAGGTATTGGAGGATGGCATCTGGGGCCCTACAATAGGTGGGAAAGCAAGAGTCAAAAAAGGGATGTATTAATAAGCTCGTAAATATGCAAGAGGGTCCTAATCAGGCACAATGGGTAACACAAAGACTTTGATACTTGAATAAGTGCTGGAAAAAAAAATCCTACTAGGATTGTTAGTCCAATTTTAGCAACCAAACTACTCTCCTCTAGAAAGAAGAGATATTTTTATGCAAATTTATTTTGAGATTTCCACAAAGTGTGAAGAATCATGATGATAAGAACAGGGTAGAAACAAAGCCAAGGACTACTGTACTTTCCACCTAAAAATCTCCTTCATGTACAAGTACCCAGAGGTCCATGAAGGCCTCTATAAAGGTGCCTTAGTTCTATGTAGGATGACCAGAAAAACTGAAAAATTTTGAGGTCCTTAGTTCTATGGTTTCTTTAATGGCATGCGAGTGTTAATTATAATGCAGTCACAAGATACCTTCTAAGTGAACGTTATTTACCCTTTATTATGTCATTTTAGACTTGTATTCCATTTTATTACTCAGTTTTAATACTGTGTAACTAATTATTTCTTACTGTAACCTCTTTCCATGGCCATTGTTGTTCTGGTTCAACAACTGAATCTGGAAATGAATAATTAGAATGAATATTTAAAATATAAGCGCAATTAAATATGCATTTTATAGCTACAGTATAAGGTACTACTCAATGTCTGTGTGAAATTCGTTCACACAGGGAAGGAAGTGGCTTATCAGAAAACTACACCTCCCAGAAATGGGAGCAATTTGAGACTGTGGCTTCTCCAAATTTAAGCCAGAAAACTGGCTTAATGTGGAAGTGTTAGTTAAAGTTCCAAAGGCGTCTTGAGTTAGCTGCTCCACTAAGCTGAGTTTGGAGATGGCATGCATGTATGAGTGTATTTGTGAATGATGTTTGTGTGATGGGGGAAATGAATATAGTAGTACCGTGTTTCCCCGAAAATAAGACCCTGTCATATTTTTTTGAACCCTGAAATAAGCGCTTGGCCTTATTGCCATGCACTCAAAAGCCCGATTGGGCTTATTATCAGGGGATGTCTTATTTTGGGGGAAACAGGGTATATGTACTCCAGAGTTATTCAGAGTGAATGTAGTCTTGTGCAATCCGCCCACTCCCAAACCCTACACAAGGCATACAGCAAACAGTTTTGGGTTAGGGGACATATTTGGAATTTTGGGAGTACATTGTGGATGCTCCTTGGAAAAGGAGAGAAACTATAGCCACCCTCTCAGTTGCTCTCTGTTTGAGCCTTTCCATCCTACTCTCCGGAAACAGGAACTTCAGCCTTGTAATGGCTGTGAAGCTCCTTAAGGGATTATAGAGCTGCATATTCAGAAAATTTCTTATTGCAAGGGTAGTAATAAATAACAATCCTGTCTTTCTATATAGTCCTATACTGAGAGATTCATTACCTCCTCTATTCTTCCCACATTATGGTTGCAGGATTAATATTGCTGCCTCAATGAAACGTGTGGGCAACTTTTTTCGGCCTGGGGCTACCACCCTCATTCCTTGCCTAGAAGCCATATTTCATAATACTTTGATGTAACCAGAGGGGCGGATTAAAATTTGGGGGTCTATTTTTTGACTCTATCCAAATAATCAGGTAGGGGGAAAAATAACAGCATCATACTGATTACATCTTTCCTGTTTTTTTAAATTCCAAGGACCATTACTATGAGTTAAAAATTAAAAATAGATCTAAGTTCTGCATATTTTTTTCTGGAATACTGAACATACTGTTGTCTGCTTAGAAAGATATGATTGTTACACATATACTTGTTTCATTAAGAATTTAGGTACCATAGCCTTACCTGAGATTCTGACAGGAATTTCAGAAACAGAAAATGATTCCTTTGAAGTCTTAGAAGGCAACTTATCAAGAAGAAAGGAATAATTACTTTCATATTTGTAACAATAATAAAAATACTGCATAAATGTATACAAGAAGAAAATCAGTATGCAAAATATACTAAAGGGAGAAATATATCTAGTGAAGACTTTCTTTTCATAGATCCAATTTGCAAGTGATTTGTCTACATAATGTTACAGTTGTCACATACAAGATTATGTCTTTTCACTTCCTGCAAAGAGAAAATTACATTTTCTCAGCTGTTGCATTTGCATTTGCTGTTGCATTTGCATTCCACTGTAGGATGCTTTATTGCCTACAGGTCCTGTATAGAAACCAAAGGTGCAAATGAATGGGAAGCTGTTCTTAGCAGCCTGTTTTAATTTCTCTAGCAAGTCTATCTCTAGCTATGAAACCCAACAAACTGGGAGCAGAGGGAGATAAAGTTGTTTTTACCAGTCCTGGTTGATACACTAAAAATGGAACAAGTATGGTTTTCAGCTCATCCATTTGGTAATCCAGAACTGACTAACAGAAGAGGACAAACTTCTTAGTTTTGTTGAAAGAGAAGGAGATAAAATATCTTATATAATTTTTCTTCCTTGCTCTTTAAAAGTGTAATGGGCTACCAGCAGAAAAACCATTTGTTTCTCTTCTAGGCAGCAAACCTATTTGTCTGGATGAAATTCCAGTTATCAGATGATGTCAACGCTGATCAAAAACAGGTTAATAGGAGCACGGTGGCTCACAAGGTTAGAACGCTGGCTGACAATTGACAGGCTCGTGTTTGAGACCCATTGCTGCTGCGGGGCAGGTTGAGCTCCCATCACAGGCTCCAGCTCCTGCTGACCCAGCAGTTCGAAAGTGGGCAACCACGAGTAGATAAATGGGTACTACTTTGGTGGGCAACTTCACGGGGAAACGAAAGGAACCCATAACTGAGCATTCCCCCAGGCAACGGTGATATCTCCAGCAAATCCTTTCACCATGGAAGCACTTTTGTGCTTCCAACATGAAAGTAGTAGTAGAAACTGGTTAAAGCAATGCTGGTACAGCTGTTTTAAAAATATATCTGCTCTTGCTTTTTAATTCCTTATGGAAGGACACTTCGCAGGTTCCCAGTGAGGTGACTGGGAACTAGTTTAAGTTCATAACAGAGACATGCTCTGTGAATAATGCATGAATTTCAAAACAGCAAGGACAGGAATATAAAACTCCTATGTACAGAAAGGGGTGAAGAAGAGAGAGTGTACAGCATAATTACATGTTAGCAACAACTACCTCTATTGGTTTTGGTAAATAGTCTAAGGCAGGTGCTTCTGCTACAGATCTTTCTTTAAGCAGTATTTTGCTTCTAGGACCAAAAAAAGGAGGGGGTTCAGAATCACCGCTCTCTGAAAACTCGGCTACGATTCCTCCAGAACTAGATAGAGATGTTTCAGACACACGAGAAATTTGTCCTCTTGTAATCTTCCGTTCCAGATTCTCTCTGTCAGATGAAGATCCTGATGAATGGGGCCTGCTAGATACTACAGTCAGTGCTGGAAGTTCAATTTGTTCAACAGGTGTACAAATTTCACTTTTCTCCGATTCTTCTGAGTCACTTCCCACACGGGATGGTACAGGTGCAGGAATTTGTAAATGCATATTAGATAAGTCAGGTGGAATACCTGAAAATTTCTAAAAGAAATAATTTCAGTAATAAATCATGATAATCATCAGTGTTTAAATCTATAAAAACTGCAATTTCTTTAATGAAATGTATGCATTGTTTGGCAAATGAATAGCCTTGCCTATGCATTCTTTCATTTCATAATAAACCCAGTAATTTTTATCTTTGACAACATTTTAGAAAAACAAAGTCTGAAAATGCTCATAGTAATTCAGAATTCATCTACCTATCAAATATATTTATAAGGTAAAATTCTTCAGGGGATTTATGTTTACCTACTTGCATGTAGAAAAACATAATACCAGGAAGTGGAATACAGAATGCCTTAATAAATTAGCATTGAGACAATTATGAGTAAAATCTCTTATTTCCCTTTGAGATAGGAAGCTTCTCTGGAATTTATCTTTGCTGTTGCATAGGTTTGTTTAGCTCAAATGAGGAACAAGTTAGAAAATACTACACATTATGGGGGGAAAACCCACCACTATGGCAGCAATAAAAACCTCCACTGAGTTTAATGAAGATTGACTGTAGTTTAGTTTTTGCATTAGAGGAATCAGAAGAGTTAATCTGCTTTGTTCCTCACTAAAAGATTGCCTACAAACTGGGTTAATGCACTTTCTTTTTTTCTTTTTTTGGGGGGGGGGAGATCAACTGAAAACCCACTATTCTCTCAGCCTTATTCTCTCAGCCTATCTTTTACCGAGTTTCAGGACTGAGGCTGCCACTGCAGTTGAGTTGCCCTTATAGAAAGTAATGTGGGTAATTTTAAGGACAGGAACTAGTTTTTCTCTTCCAAGCCTCGGTTGTAAAAATGTAGTTCCATGAATGTACAGGTTTTCCTTACTAGCCAACACTGAACTGGAATAATAATAATTGCTTATTATTATCTATATAATACTCTCTTATTTCTGTAGCCTTTAATTGGGCAAAACAGTATATCTTAAGGCAACAATTTTTGAACCAAGGTAGCTCAAATGGGTTAACATACAGAATGCATCCAAAGTCCGGGACCTATGACTCCCGTGGAATTGAAAGTTGGCAAATTTTATAAAACATTTTATGCATAAGCATTATCATAAAACCATTTGTGACATAATACAAGATATCATGAAACATTTCCTGTGCTGTTGCTTGACTGTACTATTCTTTGGAACATGGGCTATTTTCAAGGCAATTATATAACTGAATTTATCCCAACTTTTCCAGTGACAATAGTATATTGAAAGCTCTGTCACTGTTGAAGGCATTCAGGAATCTGGGAAGGAAGTATCTCCAAAAGGATGGCCCAATGGGTCATGGGTTGTCTAGTTGTTGTTGTTGTTATTGTTGTTGTCATTGTTATTGTTGCTGTTGTTATTGTAGTTGTTATTACTATTACTATTATTATTATTACTATTATTATTACTATTATTATTACAATATCATTTTATCACATGATTTAGCTACGAACCTCATACCTGAAAATCAGATACTTGTTTTACTTCCTTAACTTCTTGTTCTACAGAAACAGGGGGGGGAAAGGGGGGGTGTTACATTTTGACACATGAGGGAAAAAATCCTGGTCACAAAATTCACAATGCTATATAATTTTACTTCTGATTTTGATGGTACATAAGTACTGCTGATTGTATTATGGATATATTTTTTTTACAAAAAACCCCATTGAAATTATGAACAATTAATCAGTTTGAAATTTTGAAACAGTCTGTTACCTTAAAAGATAAAAAGAGTAAATAAATTAGTTTGTAATTAACTTTATAGTAATCTACACCCTCTGTTTTAACATTTTAATATAACAGTCATAGCACTTCTACAGGTGTTGAAGTATAATAAAACTCCAAAACCTCAATCAAGAGACAGGACATCCACCGGTATCTCTCTCCTATGCATTGAATCCTAAAATGGCACTTGTGGACCCCTGCATTAAATTAAAAAAATAACTTGAGATGTTGCAGTCTTGTGAATTCATAAAAATTGTTCAGGATACCTGAATTTGCAAATTATATCCATCACTTGTTAAATTGTAAACCTTGATTTCACAATAGGGACACTTGCAAAAAGGACCCCTTAAAATGCTATGAACAAGGCTGGAAGGCAAAGAGAGAAAGGGTGAAACACCCACAACTCACCAGATAGGAAAGAGAAAATAATAAAGGAAAGGGGGAAAAATAGAGAAAGGAGATAATAATAATAATGTGCTATGCAGTATCTACAGTGATTAGCAACCAACAGGGAACTCAGCTTGAGTTTCATATAGTTGTGGGTGTGATGCATGGAGAATGCATCCTACAACCATTCTTTAGGTTTTAAGGTTCTACACAGGACTGTACCGGGGTACCGCCATCTGTGTGAACAGACACCCAAATGAAGAACTAAATGTATCTTCAATGTCAGAATTTTCTGTTGAAAAGCCTGTTTTTGATAAAATACTCTTACGTTTTTATAGAGACCTGTGAATATTAATCTATTTTCAAAGACTGAACTTATACATCACGCACATTAGAACAAAGCTCCAAAGTTGCTTCTGTAAGGGCAAAGCAACATTGGGTGCAGGCACTTTGGATAAACTCCTCTATGTTTCTTAAAAAGTTGTTTGTCTTACAGCGGTGGGTTGCTCCCGGTTTGGCCTGATTCTTAGAACCGGTAGCGCCAGCAGCAGGAGGCTCCGCCCACCTGCCCGGGACGCTTCTGAGCATGCACAGAAGCATTGCGCGCGAGCGCGTGAACCGGTAGTAACGGGTTTTAGGACCCACTACTGTTGTCTTGGCTTCTTTCAGCTTTCCTTCTAAGAAATAGGAATATTATTGTATTATATCCAGCAAAATACTTTATTTGGCACTGAGGAAAAGACAGTCAATGTGTTGCATTTAAGTTGCTAAACAAGGAATGTGTTACAATAGGATTACATGATAGGCACTTTGCAGTGGTGATTAAGACAATTATTCTAACTTCAATATACTCCAGAAAGATTGGGATAACCTCCTTTCATTTGATAAATTGTTTAAAACAAGCAGCACTTTTGTTAAAAGTAGCTAATCTCTTGTCAACTAACTGAACAATTTAAGCTTGTAAACTTCCATGCTGCAACTGGAAACTGCAAACAAACAAAACAGATTGTCATTTTACTTAGGCCAATTTCTCTTCCTGTTTTTCATTCAAAATAATATTTGATTTTAATGGTGCAAATACCAGCATATGGTATTTGCCAAGAGCCGTGGTGGCGCAATGGTTAGAGTGCAGTACTGCAGGCTACTTCTGCTGACTGCCGGCTGAGTGCAATTTGGCAGTTCGGATCTCACCAGGCTCAGGGTTGACTCAGCCTTCCATCCTTCCGAGGTCAGTAAAATGAGGACCCAGATTGTTGGGGGCAATATGCTGACTCTGTAAAACCGCTTAGAGTGGGCTGTAAAGCACTGTGAAGCGGTATATAAGTCTAAGCAGTATTGCTATATGCAGCTATACTATATATGTGGTTTCTAATCTCTACTCAAGAAATTAATATAAAAATAAAAATATTTACTAAACCTGAAGGAGGGTAAAATGCTGATTCTTGAGGGGCTTCTTGAGGAACAGGGGTGTGAATCTTCCCAACAATTTCTTTGAAGCGAGACAGCTTGGGAGGAAAAAGCAATTACAATTAATTTTGATTCACAATATTTGCAAGAATAACTTGTGCTAATAATAATTTATATTGGAATTGCATACTAAATGTTTTTTTCTTCTTTTTCTGGGAATTGTTATAGTTCTTAATGATTAGATAGAAAGTACTGTCTCATGTCTGATAGCTAGGGTAACTCAAAAGACTGAAAGCATTGCTCCAAGTGTGCAAAAGGAGAGTGGAGACTTGGTAATTTCTCATTCAATCTTTACTTTTACTTCTACAAACATAAAGTTGATTATTCCATTATTCTGCTAACTAGCAATGTGTATAGTAGCCAATGGATTTTACGTTATACAATTGAAACAAAATTAAAAAAAAAGAATATTTATTCTTTATACATAGGCATTAGTGCAGATGTCACATTATCAAATCCTTGGACTTGACAGTGACAAGTCTAAGTCTCATAGGCAATTGCACAGCTGGAAAAGAATGACAAATACAAGTAAGGTCTTATTAGTGGTAGCCATTCTATGCCAGTGCTTTGCAATTTAGAAACATACAGGTAGTCCTCGAGAAATGACAGACCATTTAATAACGGTTCAAAGTTAAGACTGACACCCCAAAACTACATATGACCCTCTTTCAAACACATGACAGCTGCAGTGCCCTGTGGTCATTCCCCTTTGCAATAGACCATGGGGATGCTGCAGTGCCCCTGCCTCTTTTCTCCCCATTCCACTCAGATGAGATCACCACAGTACTTGAGCCTGCTCCCCATGCCTCTTGGAAACAGCCACCATTTTCAAGGTCCCACAATTCCTCATGAAAATGGCAGCTATTTTCACCCCTTTCTGGCCAATCAGCTGGCCACCAGTAGGCTGCAAAGCTCTCCTGCCTCTTGCTGGGCTTTGGGAAGCTTTTTCTCCTGAACTAAAGAAAATAAAAATCACCTCCAAAAGTTAGCCAACTAGAGGCTTGTACAACAAAATGGAGGACATTGGGTCTTTGCAAGCTTTAGCTGTCTGTCTAACTGCCTGTACAGCCCATCTAGGACTTAAAGGCTAGCTAGACCAGTGGTTCTCAACCTTCTTAATGCCGCGACCCCCTCCCCGCCGCCGCGACCCCCTCCCCGCGTGCGATGTGACAAAGGGGGCGTGGCACCAAGATGGTGGGCTAGCGCGCGCTTAGGCGACTCCTGTGAAAGGGTTGTTCAACCCCCAAAGGGGTCGCGACCCACAGGTTGAGAACCGCTGAGCTAGACAGTAGACTGCCTCTACAGGCAGTTAGACAAACAGCTAAAGCTTGCAAAGACCCAATGTACTCCATTTTGCTGCACAATTTGGCTAACTTTTTGAGGTGATTTTCCCCTCCCTGCAATTCAAGGGGAAAAAACTGAAGAAAGATTTTCTTTCCTTCTTGCTTCCCTCCGTCCGTTCTTCAGCCTGGAGTCAAAGTAAGTTGTTTTTTTTTAAGGGATAGAGATTGGGGAGCAGACACAGAGAGTTTAGTTTTAGCACTTTATTTATTTATTTATTTATTTATTTATTTATTTATTTATTTATTTATTTATTTATTATTTTAATTTAATTTGTCAACAAGTGCAAGGAAACAGGACACATGAAAAAATGGCACAAATAAATGGATATAAAGAAGCAAAACATAACCATAAACACATAAAATGAATACATACAAATGGGTACAGTAGGACAGGGACGGTAGGCACGCTGGTGCTCTTATGCACGCCCCCTTAGGGACCTCTTAAGAAACATGTAAAGTCCACAGTAGACAGTTTAAGGTAAAAGGTATGGAGGTTAGACAAACTAACAACAGGAACAGGTAAAGTGTTCCAGACATTTATTATTCTATTGCAGAAGTCGTATTTTCTGCAATCAAGATTAGAGCAGATTACATTTAGTTTGAATCTATTGATAGCCCTAAATTTCAAGTCTACTGGAATAAGGAATTTTATAGAGAGCAGAGGAGTTGAGTACTCTTCTTGTAAAATACCTCTGGACCCTCTCTAATGTATTAATGTCCGAAATACAGTGTGGGTTCCAGGCAGGTGAGCAGTATTCAAGGATAGGTCTGGCAAAGGTTTTGTATGCCCTAGTTAGAAGTATAACATTACCAGAGAGAAAACTTCGTAAAATAAGGTTGACAACTCTTAATGCCTTTTTAGCAATGTTGTTACAGTGAGCTCTGGGGCTTAGATCGTTTGAAATGAGTACACCAAGGTCCTTGACAGAGTGTGGGTCATCTTTTAGATCGTTTCCATCCAGCTTGTATTTGATGTTCTGATTTTTATTGCCGATGTGCAGGACTGAGCATTTGTTAGCAGAGATTTGGAGTTGCCAATTGTTTGACCATTCAGATACATAATCTAGGTCATTTTGTAGGGTAGCAGAATTGTCTGTGGTGTTAAATATTGGGGTGTTATTGGGGGAGGGCAGATCAACCTGTCCCTCCCAACTGTTTTTGTTTTGTTTATTGAAGAAATGTGGTTTTTGGAGGGAAGGAGCGGGAAGGTTAAGCAAGGAAAAGGTTTTGGGAAGCTGGTCTTTTATGCAGGGGCCGGCTTCCCGAAGCCCAGCAAGAGGCAGGAAAGCTCTGCAGCCTGTGGATGACCAGCAGAAAGCTCTGACAGGCTAGGCAACTACGTAGTTCGTTTTCTGCCCCTGAAAGGAGGAAAGACAGAGCCAGGATGAGGAAAGACAGACAGGACCAGCATTTCTCTTCTCCGTTGTTTCTCTCTGCTGGCAAGTCAGACAGCTATGCAGAGGGTGAGGGGAAGCAAGCATGGGATATCTTGGGGTAGGGGAGGCCTTGAGAGGCTTGAAGCAGGTGGGCTTGTGCCTGCACTAGGCCTCCCAGGATCTCTCCCATCCCTGTGTTCCACTTAATGACCTGTGCATTTGTTTAACGAATGCACTGGGGAAAGCAGGGATGGCTGGTCATGACTTGAAGTTGTTCATTTAATGCTGTCCCAACTTCTGATCCTAATAGGCAGGCTTCATTATGGTCATAACTCGAGGATTATCTGTATTTGTCTAAACTGATATTTCTCGATAGATGAATCAGCATGTATATATTCTATTTTCAGATAACCTGAAGCTCGATTTATTTCCTTATAACCAATTGTGTAAATTTATTTGTATTTATTTTTTATTATAACTGCCCATATAAGTTGGAGTGGTCACATTACAACTGTGTCACTTAGCAATGGAGTTCCAACTGTCATCAGTGAGGACTACCTGTACGTATATCTAATGGTTAAATAATCTATAAAAATAATTTCTCTAATACTGGAAAAAAAAACTCTACCATCTCTATACAATTTTAGTCTGTAGAACATATTACAAAATTGTAAACAGATCATGACTGGGGCATGAGATCAGACTCTCAAGATCAAGATGAACACTTATTGGATAGAATAAAGTGATAGCAACTTGATTTTAAAACTTTATTCTCTGCGTTTATCCCATGTTTTATGAGGATGGGGGTCTTAGCTAGGTGTATTAACTCTTGACTGCTACTGTGCTTCTTATTTCTCCAATTATAACCTGCCACATCTCTGCTGAGGCATTTTCATTGAAAGACAAGCTCAGGAGTCTAAACTTTAATATCTCGGGACAGAAGCTAAGTCCAGAAAGCCTTCTGGGAAACCTGAACCCTCAGAAGATGTTGATCAGAATCTCCATGGGACTTGGGTTCTTAGTCTGAATTAAAAGACAAGGCCAAAGATCCACCCTCTCCAAGGAATACAGGTTACTAAGGTTCTATAATATCAATGTGTGTAAGATATAAACAGATTCCCTTGGCAGTTAATAGCTTACTCAGCAGTAGATTCTACTTAATGCAAAGATTATGTCCTACATTATTTTCAGCTTCTTTCTGACTGTGGATTTAGGGGCACTAATTTAAACACATTCCATATCCAACAAATTCTGACCTCAGTAGGGTTAGATGAGTGGGCATTACTCCTTGAATGTAAGTATGTTTATGAGATTATGAGAGCACCTTTTTCATGAATACCATTAGACATAATTAAACTGATGCATTTAAAAATCTTGCTACAAGAGGATTATATTTCATATCTGCTGTAGCCATCACACAACCAGGATGCAAAGGAGAGTATCATTCACAGGCACTTTGGCCTTTAATCAATTGCACACTATTCGCCTATTTTATAATATAAAATTACCTTTGTTTGAGGTCTTGATTTTGGTCCTCTTTTTAAAATCAGCTGGTCCAAATACTCAGCTTTTTCACGCCATGTTTTTAAGGTCCGATATTCTTTTTTCATTTTTTCTAATCTAAAGAGCAACATGCATACATATATACAAATAGGACTAACTTTTTTTTGCTATCAGATAGAGAAGGACAAGGTTGAATTCTGATTCAGTCAAGGATAATATTAGGCTGCAATATCAAGAATCAACTCCAAATTCTATCAGTCCAATCTGCAATTATTATTAGCTAAATCAGTTATTCTGAAGCAAACAGAATTAACAACCATCCAAGACCACCACATTGGGAAATTTCATATAAGAGCTGATTCCTAATTTCTATATTTTTTTCTGTTCATTTACTGAATTGCTTAAATTACATTTAATATTAAACTAGTAAGTGGTCTTGATGGCATTTATATGATGAGCAATAGAATATTCTTAATTGGAATCGAATATTCTTTTTTGTTGGCCAAGGAATTTGCTTCCGGTACATAAGCTGTCAGTGTACATACAAGCAACAGAATGATAGTTATAAGATACCAATAGGAATAGGTAATAGGAAAGATGAGAAGGATAACAGCAATACAGCCCTACTACATGGTTAGATATCCTTAGGCATAAGACAGTGCTGCTGAAATTAGGTGTTTAGCAGAGTGATGGCATGGGGGGGGGAACTGCCTTTGTGTCTAGTTGTTTTGAATGCAATGCCCTGTAGCGGCATCCCAAGGGGAGGAGATGAAACAGTTTATGTCCAGGATGTGAGTGGTCTGTAGATATTTTCTCAGCCCTCTTTCTGACCCATGCAGTATACAGATCCTCAATGGCTGTTGCAATTGTTTTTTCTGCAGTCCTATCAGTTGAAGTCTGTACCTGTCCTGTTTAGTTGCTGTGCCAAACCAGACAGTTATAGAAGTACAGATGACAGACTCAATAATTCCTCTGTAGAACTGTATCAGCAGCTCCTTGGGCAGTCTGAGCTTTCTGATTTGGCACAAAAAGAAAAAAAGTCGTTGTGCTTTTTTAATGATGGTTCTAATGTTAGGTGTCCATTTCAAGTCCTGGGAGATTATGGACACCCAGAAACTTGAAGGTCTCTACTGTTGATACTGTGTATCTAATATTATAAGAGGTGGTAGAACAGGAGAGCTCTTCCTCAAATCTACCACCATCTCTACAGTTTTAAGTGTGTTCAGTTCTAAATTGTTCTGGCTGCATCATGGGGCCAGTTGTTCAACCTCCTATCTGTATGCAGATTCATCACCATCTCGAATGAGATCAATGACTATTGTATCTACAAACTTCAATACTTTAACAAGAGATCTTTTGAGATGCAGTCATTGTTACAGAGAGAATAAGATAAACGATCAGATAAACAATCAGAAAAGTAACAATCAGATAAAAATACATAAAACCCCATGTACACTTCCAATTAGCATAGAGATATAACTTAATTGTAAGGATTCTATTGGTATCGTACTGAGACAGCAATCTCTACGATTAAAAAGGTGCCTAACTCTTCATTTATACAGGGTAGTATGTGAATACTGGGTGCCTCTTGGAAGCTGGTATACATCTGCTGATTCCCTCCTGCTACCTAGACATTAGGTCATGAGTTAAACTGCGTGAAAAAAAGGAATTTTGCTATTTATTAGGACAATACCTATCGGTAGTCTAAAATGAAGTAGAATGGACAGTTCATAGCACATTTTACTTTGCATGTGATTGGCATAAGGTTCTCTTTTTTCTTAATATCAAATAGTTATGGTGCTAGAATATCCTTTTGATGCCTAAAAAAGAAATTAAGAACAGAGACTTGAATGATGTTAAAATAATATAGTCAACCATTCCTTAGCATACTGTAATATTACAGAACACATTAAAGCCTTGGAAAGTTTCTATGTTCCCATATTGTTCTAGATTTGTTGATGGGTGATTTATTTTTCCAAATAATACTTTGAATCCAAACTTACCACGCAGGATCAAGCCTGGAATCCCTTCTGCAGGCTCTTCATCATCTGTACCCAAACATAGTATCAGATGTCCTAGCAACAGTTGTTTTCTTGCCATGTTTCCATGTCATAGCTTTCATCATCGCCAGCTCATAAAAGATAGGTTTAAGTCATCCTAAGCTATACCAGTATTAAAGTAGCATTTGCTCTCTCACTGCAACCCTAAGGGCAGCCTCAAAGTGTTAGGCTTTGTCACCTATTAATTACTGCATCCAGAAGAAAAGTCAGGCAACTGCAGTATCTTGATACAGAGGGAAGCTAGGGCGCAACAATGGGACAGGGAACTTTATGCCAGTACAGTTTTATGCTGATTCAAAGATGGATGGAAAGAAAATATCAGATGGAGGGGATGTCTTTTATTCTGAGAAGGAAAAGGCGGATACCTTGACTGGATATCGACACATACAGATTTTCAAAGCCCAAGCCAGTCCCACAAAAAAAAAGAGGACACTTTCAAATTCAATCTGTTTCCTCAGTCAGCTGATTTTTTTTTTTATAAACAAAAAAGGAGGTCTATACTGAATGCATGCCTGAATTTAGAGAACATAAGAAGAGCTAACACATAAAAGAGAAATGCTTTTTCTCAGTTTTCTTACCTTGCTCGGGCTGGCTCTTTCAAAGCGTTCTGAAGAGTTTTGTAGTGTTCTGCACTTTCTCTAGGAATTTCCAATTCAGAGCTTCCAACTGTGATCTTCAGATCAGGAGATAAGAAAGCAGGGTAATCCATGTGCCGTGGTTTGATGACATTGCTGCAAAATAAACAAACAAAAGCAGTGTCTTCAAAGTTTGTTCCTGGTAGAAGTAATCACAAAAGAGCCCTTCCCTTCCTTATTATCCTTCTCTATTGGATACCATTATTTTTTTTATCAAGGGAAAGCAGTCTATATATCTTCAATGAAAGAAAATAATTTCAGAAGCAAATAATGTTTAAAATAAAATTAATTTAAGCACAAGGACTCACTATACTTAAACACATAATTTCAGTTTAAAAAAACCAACCAACATGATCATGCTTTCTCAGCTAAAGTAAGTACTTTATAAACATTACATTTAAATGTTCAGGGAAACTAGAGACATCAGTTACGGTGAGTTTTGCAGGTATAAATATCCTGATAATGTAGCAGCCATGGCTATGGGCCAAAGTTTACAAGAGCTTGCCTAAAAATGTTTGCTGCAATGTTTAGACATTCTAGATCAGTGTTGTATAGATGCTGCTTGTACTTCTGTCAGCCAGATACATAAAGGTTTCCTCACACATTGTATAAATGAGGTCAAAAACATTTCATGTTAAATAGTCCAGACAATGAAATTTGCTCTCCCACTGTTCATTTCCCAATGAGTTTTAATTGGAAATAAGTGGAATTTTGTTGTGAAATTTGACATCTGAAACTAGCCATGTGATACTCCTTACTGTTTACTTCTTTACAAACTGAAGCTGAGCAAGAACACAGGGAGCATTCCCCTTGAGCATTAATATATCAATATGGAGGATGGTGTTCACACCAAAATTCTAGCTCAGCCATCACTAATCTTCAACTAGTTCCAGAATTCTCCAGCCACTGTGACCATGAAATCACAATACCATAATTTTGAACCCATCTAGCCTAGAAAGAATTCTGTATATACTCAGAACTCATATGTTGGACTCCACAAGAACCATAAACGACCATTAATGAAAGCTGGAAATAATAAACAAATTTACCCCGAAGAACAGAAAATTTGCTGGTAAAAAGGTTTTGACTTAATCCAATTTAGGAAATCCAATATCCATGCAGGCTACCATTACATTAGATATTTAAGAAATAAATCATGTGTTCATACAGAAACGTCCAAGCAAAATTCAAGGGTAACGACTGTCTTTAATGCATTCTTTGAACAGAAGCAACTACGGTAATTTAAGTATCTACCTTTGATCATCAAGATGGTGCCATTGATACCAGTAGCAGCCTCAGTGAAATGCTCGCTAGTGTATTTGACGTTCTTTTTTATTTTTTGTAACTCATTGCAGATTACATTAAGTATCTACCTTTAATTAAGTATTTATGGTCCTCTGTAACTGGTTGAATAGTTACAACCTATCTACATGGAATAAGAGCTGGGCTGGTATTTTTGTAGCATAGCTAATAAGAAATAGTTGAGGCATCTAATTTGTTAAATATGAGGGCATATGAGAATAATGCTTCATGTCAATGCTATATTCTAAAATCACTCTCTTCTGGGAAGATATAATAACAAATAATAATATGATTCTGAGACAGGTTTTAATATTTTGAGATACTGATATTGTTCTGAATTACATAGCTACCACATGGAAAATGAAATCTGGACAACAGAAATGGATTATTTGTACCTGTCTAGTGACTAAGAAAATTGTTCTTCAACCAATGACATCTGCGGGATATAAGGAGGGTCAAACTGACAAAAGCATCATGACCTCATAACTCAAGCTGTAGACCTTTTCTATATCCACCCATTTAAAAAGGACAGAGCTTCCAAAGACATACCAATTTCATCATTCTGATAAATGCAGCAAAATTGCACAAATTCTACTATCTTTAGTATTAGAAAAATAAATTTATGGGCCAGTTACTCAATAGACTGAAGATTTGATGTTATTTACAGCTTGTTTACACACAGAGATATGTATGGACAATTATAACAAAATATTGCCATATTTTCTTGAACTTTACACTTATATACATGCATGAGATGCCTTACATTGATGTACACTGATATATGTGTGTGTCCCTATCTAAGTATGTGTCACTTTTCTTTTTTCTTTGTTCCGTTTAATTAAATCGGAAATTGCAAAAGAGAAAAATGGTAAACATTCATATTAAAAAGAAAATACAATTCTGAATTTAATTCATGCATTGCTGACTAATAACTGAAATAAAAACAGATTTTAGGGAATATTTTATATTGCCAAAAATTAGGATATTTCTTCAATTTGGGGAAAGGTTTACATGTGTTCTAACATATAATTGAAGTTTACATAAGACAATTTTTGATATAATTAATTATGCATCTATAAATAAGATGCCTAATTAAAGTATGAGTGTATATATCCCCAGTCCAATTGGGAGAAAAGCCTTTGTATAAATCAGGTTTTGGAGAATTTTTTAGTAAAAGTTAGAACCTAGGTGCCTAAATAATAGTCTCAAACTTTGAATTGACAAATCGCAGGAGATTTGCAAAACCTGTTTTAATGCCAATTTCTGATAATTTTTTAAAAAAGATTTTGAATTCTCAAGACACAGTATACAGTATGTTAACACCAGGTTATCTAATACTGGAATGAGAGTAAAAAACCATTCTCTCCCAATTCTTTATATATCTTTTCCCAAGAATAGGAAAAGACAGAGAATATATTCATCATCTGGAATAGAATTTTATTTCCTAGGGAAGAGGCACTCATGGATGACAGTTAATTTATATTTTTGGATAAATGTTTTCATTTTAATCTCTTCAGTTCTAATTCATTTAAAAATAATTTAATTCTAAAACTACTGTACATTACATACTGTATGTATGCTATTAATTAAGTTATCAGAACAATTTAATGTCTGGTATAAGTGCCTTGAATAATCTTTTCTATCTTCTGGTGGTGGAACCCGTAGAAACATGGAATATGCCACAGCCTGGGCAGGATCTGCTCCTGGCAGTTTCAACTGCAAAAAAACCACGTTATAAAATCAATAACAATATAATTTTGGTTTATTCATATACATTTTCTAAAATAGCATAAAGAATAAAGCTATAGCCTGAAGTTTTAGAGATTATGCACCACAATCTTGTTAGTCTCTTACTACAGCATCCATGGGAGAGCAAACTGAGAATTGTGAGGTATTACTGTATTTGTTTTTCTTACTCCAAATACTATCTGTAATTCTATTTCTATTTCCAATCTGGAGTTGTATGGATATGATCTGGCTACTTCTACTAAAATACTTTTCAGACCTATCATTGCCCAATTGGAAGATATGAATTGTAGCTCAAAACAACTAAATTGTTGTAGTATTATGTACTTAGCTGACTCTTCTATTTTATTGATTGACTTATAAACCTATAGAATCTTCATGGATTATTCACTTGGATATCTATATATGTCTTAATTAGAACAATCCATTATAATTTTTCTTGCTCTGGTTTAGAGCTTGATTTTTGGTTTTGCTAAGCCATTTTATATTTTCACTTTTCTATTCTTTGTCCTATCAGTGTGACAGATCCTTCTTGTCCTTTATCATACATATTTGCACCTGGTTTTATTTTTTCTGCACATGACAATAAATAATATTGATACCTGTGGTTTTCAGATGTCCCCTTTCTGAATATTTCTTGGGGGAGAGGGAGAAATGAGAAAGAAAATTTTGTCCTTTTCTGCTTTTCCTGCAAAATCATTTTAGATTTTACAAGGTTCTGAAATTGTGATATTATTCAAGAAGATATAAAACCAGATTCACATCTTGGTTCATTTTCATGTTCATTTTCCCTGGTCTGAATATTTTGACTGGGGGACCTGTCTCAGTGCAAGTTGCTTTTATTTCTTCTGTCTCTGCAGAGGAAACCACATACAATATGCAGATACCTGTAGCTGAGGACCACATACTGTAGGTGAGCACAAGCTTTAGTGAATTGCAATTTCTCCTGTTGTTTATGTCTGCATGTTTCATCTTTAGCCAAAAACCCCAGTTAGTTAGTAGGAAAAACTACTGTATTTCCTGCTTTGGGTTGTGGAAGGCTGTTCTATTATATATGTGAATGACAGATTTAATGTAAGGATAAAGCCCTGCCTTGAACTGCATATCACATAATTCATCTGGTCCATTCATCTTCCTTTAACAATTCATTACATGGTGAGTGTGAATCATCTCTCCCTTCAATATCTGATTAAAATTCAAATAATCTACTTTAAGAAGGAGATAGCAACCTGATGTGAATATCCATATCCAAGACATCCATAACAGAACATAAATTGCACCTCTGCTGTGCAGAAAATCTGAAAAGTGTAAACATACAGCTTTTAGTTTGCAATGTATATTATATATTCTAAAAATCTAATAAAATCCTTCTTATGAGATGAAACAATTTTTCTGGTTTTCCCACAAGTCTGAGTATATGTATGTATAAATAAAAAAGACTACCTAAACAATAACAAAAACGTCTGCATTTCATAACTGGCTTCCAAAGAAAACATTTACATGAGAGAAGAAAACATACTCATGATGTTTCTTACTGAAGGTAGGACAAGACTGGCCTGCAACCAGATCCCAATGGGAGTAACAATCCTTTGTACACAGCTATTGGCCAGACAAGAAAATTATTTATTGGCTAGTATCTTTTTCGCAAGTTCCTAATCATGTTCTCATGATGTTGCGAGAGGTAAAGGGTAGCTATTGGATATATTGCACGTGTGAGTATTGCTGGCTAAATTCACCATTTTGTCTTTTTATTTTTATCGTCTCTTTTTACTCTGTTTTTTTTATAGTGAACAGTTCAAGTGATGCCTAAAAGGAATAAATTGAATTGAACTGATGTCCCATTATCTGAATAAATCTGAACATGGTAAGACAAATGCCTGATTGACCCAGGGCAGAGGGAGCTTGGGGTTTGTTTTGAAGCATAGGCATGTGGTTCAGCCAACGGCCCTCATTGCAGTTTGGACTGAGCAGATGATGGGAGCACCGGAGCAAATTGCACCTGTGCAGACTCTCTGTGCTCGTAGAACAATTATGGATTACCAAGCAGCTCTGTGAGATTAAATGACATGAGACACCTTAAGCACTGCTGGAGAAAGACAAAGAGTGAAGTCAACCAAGCACAGGTAAGTGTGTTTATTAGAATTTACCAAGGGGACTAGGGGTGATATGACAGCAGTTTTCCAATAACTGAGGGGCTGTCACAGAGAAGAGGGAATCAACCTATTCTCCAAAGCACCTGAGGGCAAGCAAGAAGTAATGGATGGGAACTTAACAAAGAGAGATCCAACTTAGAATTGAGGAGAAATTTGCTGTCAGTGAGATTAAACTGTGGGACGGCTTGCCTCTAGAAGTTGCAGGTGTTCCTTCACTGGACATTTTAAAGAAGAGATTGGAAAGCCATTTGTCTGGAAAAGTATAGGGTCTCCTGTTTGAGCAGGAGGTTGAACTAGAAGGCCTTCAGGTCCCTTCCAACTCTGTTATTCTGTATTTTATATACCTTGCCATGATAAGGCTGGTGAACTGTTCTTATTTCTCTTTATTACATCACAGATAACTGCCCAGGGGCCCTATTTCGGATCATCAGAAGAAGCCAGGGTTTCTTCCACAGGACTGCTGTGAAAATTGTTCTCAACATCTGATAAACAAAGTTGCTTGATTTGACTCAGAACTGGGCTGGCTGGGCAACTTCATTGAAAGCGACTGAGAGACATCTGAGCCCTATTATTTGGGAGTTTGAGTCAATTGGTCTAAGGAACTAGATAGGGTCTTCATGCCTGTGATTTCAGCCACCTGTGTTCTGGATTCATGCCCCTCTTGGTTGGTTAAGGATTCCTTGAAGGTGGCATTTCAAGAAGATAAGAGTTTTGGAAGATGACAATTCAAGCTGTGGTTAATGCCTTTTTGAAGGAAGGCCTATACAATATGCCTTGAAGGAGGCAATGGTGTACCCTCTTCTCAAGAGGCCACTGGACCCAACAATTCTTGACAACTTTTGTCTAGACTACAATCTGCCCTTCTTAGGAAAGGTTGTTGCGAGAGTGGTTGGTGCTCAGCAGTAGGGGCTCCTGATATTCAATAGGCCCCTATCTGTCTATCCTTCTGGACATCACTTAAATCCTGAGTCTTCCCCCAACATTAAGATAATGTGAGGTCAGGGTGGGATGAGAATGTGGGTACATTAAAGCAGTGTGGCTATGGCCCCGGTTTTTCTATTTTTAGTTTTATTGCTGTTGATTTTACATTGTTTTATTGTAAGCTGTCCAGGGTTGTTTAAGATGGAGGGCTATATAAATGTTAAATAAATAAATAAATAAATAAATAAATAAATAAATAAATAAATAAATAAATAAATAAATAAATAAATAATAAATAAATAAATCAGACTGATCAATCTTAGATACGTTTTACATTAGAATCAAAAGGTTGATGAGGTGGTCATTTGGTAGTGCTCTAAACCGGGGGGGGGGGGGAAACACCACCATACGGTTGAACATTTACATGAACAAGAAAAACCCCAATAAATATATATGGGTGTGATATCAGTATTTATTTTTTATTGAAAAATCTTTTGTTCCACTGGGTCCTTATGTTACTATCTACACATCTGTACTAAAGAGAGCATAAGAATTCATTACTGAATCTGTTATTTTATACCAATTTCATTTGCAGAAAAAAGAAAGAAGTGAATATTTCCTTAGGATTGAAATAAACTAGATTTCTTGACAAGAATATGCTCATTTTTATCTTCTGTTATATGCCTGAATTTATTGTGTGGATTTATAAACTATAGTTCATAAACTATCCTTTGCTATGTCAACAACACAAATGGAGCTTACAAAATTTAGATGTATGCGATGACAATAAAAAAAGTACTGTTTACATATAAATTTAATATTCTTTTAAAATTATTTTTTTTCTAAAAGTCTCACCATGTTTCTAATCCTCATAGGGCATGTTTCAGTGAAGGACTGCTTCTAAATATGGGGGCAGAAACAAAAATTTAACTTTTCTGTGTTTACGTACAGTTTACTTCATAAAAGCAATAAAACATTTAATCCAACATTAAGATTTCAAAGAGTTTAGAAAATGCATGAAATTACAACAGTAAATTTGATTCATTTACCACATTAAATCAAAATCAAGTGTGGGAAGTGTTAACCCATCTAGTATAAGCAAACACCAGATTTGATTCTGATCCTTAGCTTTTGTTGACTATGAATTAATGTGAGTTACAGAAAGGCATTGAAGCCTTTCTGTAACTCATACAGGATGGAATGGATCCTTCCTGTAGTGGAACGTTAATTTGGTTTGTTGTTATTCCTGGACTAAGAGTTTTTTGTTCTTATCATTATTGAATCAACTTAAAAATCTTATTACAGAATGAGCAGCCCAGTAAAATAAATAACATTGGGGGGAAAACCTCAAGAGAACATAGCAAAGTCCCTTTCACTGTCTTATCCCATGTAACACAGGCCTTTAATTATCTTCTAACCATATAACTTCCCAAGTCTGCAAGAGTGTCATTTGCCACTGACTGAGAATCAGGAATAAAGTAGTAAAAATATAAGACTGTCCAACTTCTTTAGCAACTAATGGTTGGCCTTGAAAGGGACTTCCAGCTATCCATACTGCAAAAGCTCAGCCCAACATCAGTAAATAGTGGAGGAAGATAGTCAATCACGCATGGAGGAGGTGAAATTAAAAGAGTTTGCAGGAGTGAGCAACAAGACTGAAGCTACTAAAGCTAAATGAGGAGTAGCAGAGCTTTACAGCCTCAAAAGCTTTCCCAAAACACTGGCCAGTCTTTAATATTTACTGTATCTTCCTTTATTTACAGATGGATTGAATCACCTTCATACTGTAGATATGTAGGAAATTGGTTTACTATATTATCATCCTACAAGGGAGATGAATAATAATGAGAAATTACTAAAAAGTTTAACAAAGAATTTGCTTGTTTTCCTTAATAGCAGTATCCGTACATGTAAATTTTTCTCCAAAAATCCCAACATGAGAAGTGATACCACATCTACTTATGAAGCAGGCGAACAGTAAAAAGGCAAAGTGAGGTCTCAATGGTATGAGACTTTAAAGGTGAACAGACTGATACAATAATTTTCTGAACACTTGTGGTAATAGAGTTACTACGGGCAATTAACCTTAAGCCTGTAAAAAGCAAAAAGGAACTCTGGATCCATGAAAGATAGCCAAATTTATGGGCATATAATGGTGCACTTAAGCAAACGCTGGCTAGTTATGTTCTACAATATACGTACTGTAAAGTTGTAATTAGGAGAACCATTAGAAAGGTTAAAATAAATAGCTAGAGATAATTTTGTGGAAAATTTCTGTGGGCACATTACTCAGTTTGCAGAAAGATACAGAATTTGATTGGAATTAGAAAAATAATATATTCAACCTAATACTAGATGATTAATCTATGCTTCATTAATATGAGTAAAGCTGAACCTTGGCAGATACTTTCAGGCATTAATAGTCCATAAAAAATGTTCAGAAAGTTTTAGGTAAGACCAATCCCCATTTTCAAGCTCCTTTGCATGATAAATTATTGGGAAAAGCTGTTGTTTTGAATGTGGGAAATGAAAGTATGTAATGTTTGTGGGCTGGAAGAAACAGTCATGTTCTTTGGGACTGTTTGCTATTGGACCTTTGACCTGTCTCTTGATTCTGCTCTATGTGTGTTCCTTTTATAGGTAGTCCTCAACTTAACCGTCACAAACCATTGCACCACCGCTCCAGTCATATGATCACAATTTGGGTAGTTGGGTTGCTCACATTTATGATTGGATGGAATGTCATGCAGTCACATGATTGTGATTTGCTGTTTTTTGCCAGTTTCTGGTAAAAACTGTCCATTGAGGAAGGTGGATTTGCATAACAACCATGTGTTTGTTTAATGAACATGATTTGTCTAACAACCGCAGTGATTCATGACAATCATAAAAATAGTCATAAAACTGGGTCTGGTCACATGGTGACTCAACTTACCACTACCTCAACTTATGATCAGTGTTCCAGTCCTTATTGGGGTCATAAGTCAAGGGTTACCTGTACTGTATAGCATCTTTGACTGTAGCCTTGGCTTAGTTGTAACTTTGTGAACCTGACTTGGTTAATAGATTATGGTCTGTTGCCCGCATCACCTTGGACAGGAAACAGAAAACTCCTGAGAGTACCATTGATAGCCAAGAAAACAAATAGATCATAGTACAAATCAATCCAGAGTTTACACTCAGGGTACAAATGACCAGGCTCAAATTATTATATTTGGATACATTATATGAAGATGTGGGTTTCTTAAGAAATCTATAAGGAAGGTAGAAGGAAAGAGAATAAGAGTTTTAACTCAGTTAAAACAGGTGTTAGTGTACCATTGGAAGACCTGAAAGGCCAGGTTGGGGGCAGATTGTCCTAGAGAAAGTCTATGTAGCTGCTGTAAGTCAACACCGACTTAAGGATACATAATCAAATAAAAATCAAAGATTCAGATCAAATCAAATCCTTTATTTCAGTCACTGGGCAGCATAGCACTACACAATCAAGCCAACAGTTTGATTAGAACTGTCAAAACCAGAAACACTGGGCTGAAATATGAGCTCAGCCAGGTAACCAAGTAAGAAAAAAAAAGTACAGTATTTTCTCCAATACCATCAAGACTAAAATAACTGCTATTGTTAGTCCTGATATTATAATTCTAATTCCCTTTAAATCTATATGCCTATAAACTTGTGTTTAGACCTAAGAGATGTAAACAGAGAAGGCAGGCTTAAATCTAAAATTTCCATATTTATGAAGCTGGAGGAGCAATCACTTTACTAGTAATATAAAGAAATTTGGCAGTTTCAACAAGGATAGGCTCTAATAGATAAGGGATGAGTTTAAAATAAATCAGTATGGATTCTAATATCCTTATAAAACTAGCAATGCAAAAGCACAGCAGATTCTCCATTGTCTATATCACATGGACATAATCAAAGGATATTCAGAGTTAGAAGCTTCAACCAAATAAGGGGGGAAAAGAGTAATAATCTTGTGCTTCAAAACTTGATTGAAAAAAATATGAAGTTTATAGGAAATCATTAAATAAATGACATGTAATTAAAAGCATTATATAGTATATGTATCAACTGTCATGAAAAATCATCAACTGCAAGTTAATTTCTCCAAAGCCACTTAACATGATATATGCTTTACAACGCTTTGTCTTGCAGCATAATTATGTAGAACAGCTTTTATATTAAACCTACCTGAATAACTTCATAAAGGTGCATAGTTAAATTCCCAAACAGCCTTGGAAAGTCTTTTGGACCTTCAAAGCCCACCAACTCTAAAACAATCCTATTCCTAGGATCACTTTTCTGTTTTGGAACCTGAAAATCAAAATATATAGCAAACATATTTACTACGAAAAGAGAAAACATGCTTCAATATTGCCAACTGGCAGCAGTTGACTGCAATAGATATCAGTTCATTAATTTGATTGACAACCACCTGTTCTTGGAGCTCTCTTTGGGCTCCTGCTTAAAATATATTAATATATTAAGATCCTCGTGTCATTTCTCTAGTTATAGGTAGCTAGTTTTGAATCAGGAAAGTAATGTGCAGTGACAATTCAGGGAACTGTTTTCTCCCTAATCCACTCTCCCTAAAAAGGGGAAGAAGTAAGGGTGTGCAGCATTTGGGAGAATTTCTGTTATCCACAACTCTAGTAACTCCTGATTTATCAGGTGTAGCGAACTATTGCTGACTGTTCTCAAGTAGTCAGTTCAACTTTGTCCAGGCAGAAGCTAAAGAATAAGGTAGGGCTGTGCTTCTGAACTCCAAAACTTTAGGTTTGTCTCTAAAGGTGAAGAATGAATGAAAATCTGCAAATCATGATTCTTGCAAAAGCTGGTGGGCTCCAACCGTAAAGGAAAAAAATGGGGGACTCGGTTGTGGAAGACTTAAATAGTAATACAGTCAAAATGGCAATATTACTGCAGTTATGTGCCACTCATATTTTTCTAGCATGTTATATTACTACAGTATAGTTCAGATATTACTTCTTTACTATTAGCTAAAGGCAAAGTTATTTTTTCATATAGACGTTTAATAGAGCATTATACTAGCCACCAAGATCCTCCTGTAATTATTCAATAGAAATCCTATTTAGTAAACTGCCTAGCAACATTAATTATTTCTTCCCTGCAGTTGAGGGTATTTGATTGATTCATGATAAGTGTGGATTCATAGAAGAAGAATTAGACGAACGGATTATCTGGACCAAGTGTGAACAGACTCACATTGCTCACCATCTGATTTCTTCTCCTTTATTTCTATAATGAAATTTCACTATATCACTGGGCAGTCTCACATCCACTAGATATTTCTGCAGTAGTTCCCAGTCTCTTACCATTAGCCAAACTGGCCAAAACTAGTCCAAATCAAAATCCAGTGTATATAAGGGGGAGAAGATAAGAAGTGACAAATAGATGTTATGATGCCACAAAGTAATATCTATGACTGATAAGCTTGTGTATGACACTGGAATGCAAATATGAAAGAGTCAATTTGGCATCTTGTAATTATTATTATTATTATTATTATTATTATTATTATTATTATTATTATTGCAATTAGTAAAGCCCATATGGAGGGCATGAGGGTGTCTATTCCTGTTAGCATTAAAAAGAAAAAAGAAAAAAAGAAAACTGGCAACAATGCCTTCCACTTACAGCAACATAAATTTGTAGTGGAGCAATTGAAAAAAAATATGTTCAAATAATAATTAATGGGTTAATTCAAACTAGATTACATTTGCTATGAAAAAATGCACATCATCAGATTGTTACCAAGCTAAATGTAGAAGTATTTAGATTTTCATATAAAGTATTTTATGACCATAATGGAAAAGATAATTGTATAAGAAAAGAATAAACATACAAATATAAAAGAAAAGAATAAACAAACATACCTTTACAGAAAAATATCTCACATCTCCGAAATAGATTGTATTCATCTTTCTGTTCCTGAAGTGTGTTTTGTACAATTGGGGGTTTGTGCATTTCATAATTTTATCAATACTAATACGAATCAATAAGTAAGTGTCACGTTTAACATTGACTGTGAGAGCTCTATGTTAAGGAAGCCTAGATTTTTCTGGTCAGAAAATTACAATAAAGCAAGTTGAATGCAATAAGAGTCTTAGAAGATTTCTGAGCATGCTATAAAACATAATTCGATTTCTATACGTTCAATTCTGACTTATAGGAATGTAAAATACAGTCTAAAAAGAAAGCAAATAAGATATGTTTTAATCTGATTTCTAGTATTATGTGGTGCCGCATGTAAGGAGTAATTCCAAATTTGGTTGAAACAATAGCTGTATTCACAGATCATACGAAGTAGTACTAAGCCATGATTTACTGAACAAGTGAGAAACCTAGGACTGTCATAATATATCTAGGCTGTAAAAATCCAGACAAAGATCTATCTTGGCAGAAAAGAGAAATAGGAAACTTTAGTACTTTGCTGCCATCTAATGATCATCTGCATTGATTGTCTGCTGCCTTAAACAAACCATTGTCAGTCTTCTCACATAAGAAAGCTGAATGAAGTAAATTCCTGGTTTTGTTGCCCTGCACATTTTGGATTAACAAGAAGTTTAGACAATATGCTAAATAATCCACAAAAACCACAATCGGAATCAGCCACGGTTGTGCTTAATGAGCAACAAACGTAGTTCAAAACTAAATCATGGGTTACTTATTAATGCATTTTCAGCAATTAAATTACTGATGTTTGAAAGTACTGATATTTTTAAATACTGTCAGAAGAATAATTTGGGGTTCCAACTCAAGCTGAGGTTGCGCAAGAATAAATAAATGAAGAAAGAAGAAATATTTATTCCTAAAGCAAAAAGTTTGCCTTTGGGGCAGCTGCACAGAAATGGGGTACAGCAACACAGTTGAATAGGGGAACTTGTCCTGGTTGTGGAAGTGCCTACGTGCTGATTCTAGGGTGACACTTGAGGTGCATGGGTGTGTGCATGGGAGTGTGTGTTTATTCTTGTGAAAATGCAGTTCCGCTGGGAGACCTAATTTAATTAACTCTATTTCTCTTTACAGACCTTATTCTTTGATATATGGATTAGGTCTGCGTAACTTATTTTGGGATTCGAGGAAGTCTGAGTAAAAACAGGAAAAAAGAGATTTGAATTTTGCAGGAAAATACAGTATTTGCATGTCTATTTATCAAAGCTGCTTTAAAAAAAATGCCTCAGATGTATTCTATATTCACTCCTATACTGTGAACTTGTCAACAATGATATGTATAATTTATACGGTAGTTTAATCTTGATTGCCTTTCAGGTAGTTGTATCCTGCTGCTTCTATTGCACCATATGTCTAGAACTACAGCAACATTGATACTAGAGATGTGAAGGCCCGGAAAAAAAACGGAAAAATTCGGAAAAAAAACTGGTTTTTTCCGTTTTTTTCCTGAAGGCTTTTTTGTTTTTTTCCAAAAAATTGGAAAAATTGAAAAAAGAAAAAAAAAACATTGTGGAATATTTTATTTTAACATGATGAATAAAATATTTTAAGACAGAGTGTTCAAATATTTCCCAAATCATTTCTAAAAAAAATGTATGATATCAGATTATTCTAATTTCTGTGCACGGAGTGAGGACAAGCAAGTCCTAGGTAACAAACTGAACCCTCCACTGCAAGAACAGCATGCATTTCTTCCTTTAGGAGGTACTGCTATTGTAACAAGAAAAAGGTTCCAGTTTTGCTTTTGCATGTTAGTGGTTGTGTTTGGTTTNAAGTATTATAAAAAAGTAAATTCTGTTTGTGATAATTGTTTGGCTACACTATATTTTTAATACTGTATGCTAGTTGTGATAATTTTATGCCAAGTCAAATTGTCCATAGTCATATTTTATGTCCCTAAAGTAACAGAATGACTTTCAATCTTAAAAAGACAAAAAAGTGCTAATGTAGCATTTTTTCAATTTTTCTGAAAATTTCCGTTCCCCCCCCCCAAAAAAAAACGGAAAAAAAACAGTTTTTTTTCCGAGCTTCAAAATTTCCAGAAATTTTACATCTCTAATTGATACCAAATTCATGAACTTCTCTAGTTCTATTCTAAGAAAGTGTAGTTTGTTAATCAGCTACTATACATGCACTGGGTAAAAAGATACATTTGGAGGTAAAATCTTTGCACTGTTTCACATTAATTGCCAGCAAGCCAGCCTGTTGAAATAGGAAATATATTCATTTCATTATAAAATAACATACAAGCCTGAAAAGTATATTTAGCTGTCAGCACTTTGAGTTAGGAAATTGCTACTGTAGTTAATACTGTACTAGCAAACTATCAGCATAGGTTTTGAGCCTATTTAGCATACATTAGAATATTTTGACTTAGAATCATTGGGTTGGACATCTCCTTGTCCAATACTCTGTGGGGGCAGGAATCCTCATAACATCCCAGACAAATAGCTGTTTTCTCGAAAACCTCGCAGCTTCAGCTATTCATTCCTTAATAGTTCTTATAGCCAGAAAACCCTTCCTTATTTCAAGACTTGCTGTACCGGAACGCACAGATCATAATGGAATACTAAGACTGCTGCAGTACATATTTCCATCATAGTCAGATATGCTAAGCTAGTATACGGAACAATACAACTTTGTCTGGGTTGGCTTAACTCCTGGGGACTTTGAACACATTGTGTAGTTTTCTTGGCAACTTTGCGGAAGTGGTTTGCCACTGCCACCTTCTGGAATATATTTTAGACTTCACACTCTGGCGTCCAACTGTGATATTCCCATATTCAGGTACTGGGAGGCCTGACTCCGCAGAACTTTTTATAGAACTCATAGTTTCCTGACTTCTAGCCTGGTGCCTTATCCAAACTGGCTTTTTTGCCAGTTGCTGAGATTCAATGCACAGGCCACCAATGTTTGTAATCAATTCTAGCACAAATTAAGTTTTAAAATTTTAAGACAAGAATAGATTCATACAACAGATGTCATGTTTCACAAGGACATCTCCCACCATTCATCATCAAAATATATTTGCAATCTTAAAGCATCTGATTAGCAATAAAATGCAATGCATGACAATGAAAAAATCTTTAATCACATACCACATCACCACAAGGAATTAAATTATGGATGTCAGCAGACATGTGAAGTGTTGAATCTTCATTTACCTTCTGATTTCTCATCAACATCTATGAAAAAGGATAAATTAGGCCCTGTAAGATGGACAAATCATAGCTACTAGAACCTGAAAATAAAACATAAAAAGGAAAAGTGCTAAAAATCAGCCTAAAAAGCCATGACTTTTAAGGAAACTCCTTGCAGCTTGTCTGTCATTATGCATCTGAATTTTCATGCTGAATGTGATTCTCAAAAGAAAGAGACAATGCAAATTGCTTTGATGAAACATTTTATAAATGTGCAGTGCCTTTGGCCTTCCTGCCACCAAGCTGTGAAAGTTTCAGTACAGTGCTGTTGCAGGAATAGCACATTATTAACCATTAAGAGTTTTCTTAATAATTCCGTCAAAGCATAAAGATTCTTCATTGCCTTCTCAGCAGAACAAAATCCAGAGGTGCTTTGAATAACACCTCTGGATTTTGTTCTGCTGGGAATAATTTGCTTCGTAGAGGCCAATCACATTGCCTCTTTGCTTCCATAAAAAGAATCAGATGAGATCCATGGTGCATATCTCTTGTTTGAGGTGAATTGAAGTAATCTTACATAGGCCTGGTAGATAATTCAATATCAGCCAAGTATACTGCAGGAAAAAAGAAAGATAAATTTCATGTTAGGGACCACAAGGAAGTAGCCTTCCTAAAAAACTACTAATCCACAATTCTCTATAAAATATATGGAATAATCACATTTCTAATACTGGAAACTTTTTAATTATTGAACTTTAAAAAGGATAAAAAAAGATGTGCAACCAGAACATGGAATGTAAGAAGTATGAACTAAGGAAAACTTCAACTTCTCAAAGTGCATTAGGAAAATAGGAAAAGAAGTACATTAAATGGAATGTTTTAGGAATGAACAAATTAAGTAGATTAGGCTGGACCATGTAATTACATGCTTAAATTGGAATATAGTTGACTGTATGATTCAGGCATGAGACCATACAAAGGAAAGGAATATAGTGATATCTCAAAGGGCACAGCTGAATATATCCAGCTAGCTAAACCCAGTAAACAATAGTATCATATCTATTAGAATGAGTGAATATCCAGTAAATATGCATTCTCTGTATAATCTAGTTTCCCTTAGATCAGGGGTGTCAAACTTGCATCGTCACGGCATCATCACATGACATATTGGGACTTTTTCCCCCTTCGCTAAACCAGGCGTGGGCGTGGGCAGTGCGTGATGCATCTGGCCCGCGGGCCGGGAGTTTGACAGCCCTGCCTTAGATGACTCATCTTCTAATGTATTGAGAGAGAGAGAGAGAGAGAGAGAGAGAGAGAGAGAGAGAGAGAGAGAGAGAGAGAGAGAGAGAGAGAGAGAGAGAGAGAGAGAGAGAGAGAGAGAGAGAGAGATTAACAGATTTTCAAATATCTATTCCAATTTTAATGCTTTCTATGATGGTGAAAAACTAAAATCAATGCTTGCCGTACTTTTCAATTAGCTGAGTTTTAAATTAAAGCCATAAGGAACATGGCTTATTTCCAGATTGTAAATTGCCCAAATGCAGTAGTTGATTTTACTATTTTCATCATAATTTCTCAAACATCCAAACTAAAGTGCATTTTAAAAAGAACTGCAGCTTTGTGTGACATGCTTGCACTTTAACTATAGTCTATAGCCGTGATGGTGAAACTATGGTACGCGTGCCACAGGTGGCACGCGGAGCCATATCTGTGGGCACGTGAGGCATTGCCCTATGTCAGCTCCAGTGCGCATGTGCATGCTGGCCAGCTGATTTTTGGCCTTCCGAGTGCAGGGGGAGGCCGTTTTCGCCCTCCCCAGGCTTCAGGAAAGCCTCCGGAACCTGTGGATGGCGAAAAACGGGCCCAACGGACCTACCGGAAGTTCAGAAACGAACTTCCGGTAGGCCCGTTGGGCCGTTTTTCGCCCTCCCCAAGCTTCGTTGGGCCGTTTTTCGCCCTGCACTCCCCGCCCCCGCACATGCACGCAGGCCTCACTGAAGCCTCCGGAACTTCCGTTTTTCGCCCTCCCCAGGCTTCAGGAAAGCCTCCTGAAGCCTGGGGAAGGCGAAAAAGGGCCCAATGAGCCTACCGGACATTCGTTTCCGAACTTCCGGTAGACCCGTTGGGCCCGTTTTTCACCATCCACAGAGTCTGGAGGCTTCAGTGAGGCCTGCACGCATGTGCAGGGGGGGCAGCGCGGGTGTGTGCACGCGCATGCGTGGGAGGAGGGCATTGCATTATGGGTGTGGGCACACGTGCGCCCTTTTGGCACACAAGCAAAAAATGGTTCGCCATCACTGGTCTATAGGGTATTGTTAATTGAGAAAACTACTACATGAGAGAAGCAAAGATACGATTGGTAATACATTGTGTGGAGCAATTTGCATATGTTATTAAGATGCTTAACCTGTATGCTAAGCCAGGTTTTTATTGGCAATTTGCACTTGCAATATATTATAAAAGCTATTTAATAATGGTTCTAAAGAAATCAATTACTGTGGTCAATCAGATGAATTAAATGGGTTTAGGAAGTGCTCCGAGAATGACTAAAGATTAATTTAAAGGAACCAAATAAGGGACACTTTCCTCCCCACTAAATTTATCATAATAATACATTAAAAAGAATAAATTCTCCTCATAAATGCTCTTAACCTTTAGGCTAAATCTATAGAAATGAGTGACTTTAATATCGAATTGGAGCTCCTAATTCTCGGGATGAATACATCTAATTCACACAACAAAATCACTTACAAATAAAAAAAGCAGAAGATAATCTGACCATGAATAAGCAAATGCTCATTTAGTAGCACAGAATCAGTTTTGGCATTTATACTGAGAACAGCAGAACATTAAATGTAACATCAGAAAAACAATTTTCCTGTACTCACAAAGCATGTAGAGTTAGATAAAAACAGTTCACACCATAAACTGGGGCTCAACTGGATTAAAAAAATAAAGGAAATTAGATTTATAAATCTCTTCCTAGAAATGGGGACATGATGAAGTGTAGTCATCATGGTGCAGATTCATCTCTACCTGTAGTCATGGAAACTCACAGGATGAAATTGGGGTAGATACCATCTCTTAATTTAATCTACCTCATAGAACAGTGAATATAACTGGAGTAATCGGTACTACATGTGTTGCCTTGAGCTTCTGGAAGGATACTAATTGAATGGATGAATGAATAAAAAAGGTCTAGGTCATCCCTTAACTTGGAATTTGGCACATTTGTAATCCAAGGTACAGTTATAATTGGAAAAGCTAGGAATTAGATATTTTGTGCCTACCAGTCAAATCCTGGAGAGGAAAGGTTACCTCATAATAGAAGCCAGCATTCTAGCTCAGGGAGAACCAAGTCTCAGCTAGGATGGAATGCTGGACTGTGGAAATTCTGCTTCCATTCAACACAGCCCTATTCTCACCTTCTCAAGCATGTTGGCTGAATGCAAGAAGGGAGCAGGTTTGTGCCCTTCAGTTAGTCCTTAATTGGAGTGTGGGAAATAACAACTGTACAATAGGGATGTTGTACACTGGAAAGATTGAGGGCAAAAGAAGAAGGGGACGACAGAGAATGAGGTGGCTGGATGGAGTCACTGAAGCAGTCGGCGTGAGCTTAAATGGACTCCGGGGGATGTTAGAGGACAGGAAGGCCTGGAGGAACATTGTCCATGGGGTTGCGATGGGTTGGACACGACTTCGCAACTAACAACAACAACAACACACTGGCAGCCCTTCCCTCTCCTTGAATAGGACTGTTTCTCTTTTGATATGTACATCTTGATGGTGCAATTAGAATAGGTTCAGTTTTTATTTATTTTATCTTATAAAGGGTATGTGAGCAGTAACCCAGAATTCACTGAACTTACCTATCGAAGGCAAAAGCATGTTGGTGTACATTTAAATTGTATTAGGATCTGAGAAAGGGGATTCTCTTTGCTATCCAAGAGTATTCATCTATGCTTGTAGAGTCTACATTTCAGGTACTAAAAAAAATTAATCCAGAATAGAATTACTGGAGATGGTTTTGAATGGAATGTAAAATTTTGGGAAGATCATAATTAGAACTTCATTTCATCTACTTATTGAAGTGGCACTAGACTGCATTTAAAGGCACGAGGGAATAATGCATAACCAAGCATCTCACAAAAACTATGAAACAATGCTTATTTTGATTAAGAAACTACATAGAATTGTCCTTTCCACTAACCCAGGCTTCTCCACTATGGTGCCCTGCAGTTTGACAAGACTACAGTTCCCAGAATTCCAGTGTTCTCCCAGCCTGAAATTCTGGGAGCTGTATTCTCACCCATTCATCAGCCTTCCAGTAGGGGAAGGTTTAACTACAGGTAGTCTTGACTTACAACCATTCATTTAGTTACCATTCAAAGTTACAATGGCATTGAAAAAAATACTTATGACTGTTTTTCATACTTACAGCTTTTGCAGCATCCCCATGTTCATGTGATCAAAATTTGGATGCTTGGCAATTGGCATATATTTATAATGTTTGCAGTATCCCGGGGTCATATGATCATCTTTTGTGACCTTTTGACAAGCAAAGTCAATGGGGTAGCCAGATTCATTAACAACCATGTTACTAACTTAACAACTGTTAAAAAAAAGGTCTTAAAATGGGGCAAAACTCACTTAAGAACTGTCTTGCTTAGCAATGGAAATTTTGGCCTCAATTGTGGTTGCAAGTCAAGGACTACCTATATTCCCTGATGTGTGTGCAATTAAACTATCCAGTGTCTTTCAGAAAATTGACAGGTATATGGTGCCCTAAGGCTTGTTGGCATTTAAGGTACCATGATCTGACTTATTTGTTCTGCTGTGCCCAGTTCCCAAGGCAAACCTGGCTATCGAAGCCCTGGATATGTTCTAGAGAAATTGTCTAGAATGTATAAATGCACTTCCAATTCATGCTGTAAATGTGAACAAGGGGCATTTTATCAAGCTTGGTGGACATATAAAAAAGCTAGAACATTTTGGACAAATAGATACATTGATGTAGAGCAGGGGTGTCAAACTGGCGGCCTGCAAGCCAGATGCGTCATGTGCAGGCCACACCCATCCCAGCTCCGTGAAGGAAAAAAAATTGCAAAATGTGACATGATGGCAACGTGACACTGCGAGTTTGACACCCGTGATGTAGAGGATTTTAAAGATTAATATAAAATTAGGACCAGAAATCTTTCTTTTGGGACTGATGGACAAACAGTTAAAAACCAGTATTGGAACTTTGATTTTTCTGATTAGAGAAAAGACAATATCTACATTTATTGTTGTCTGGAAATTCCTAATGGATATTTGGGGGGAAACAGAAAAAATGAATTTATGATTTATGGTTTTGATGATTAGACAGAGTAGATTATACAGGTAGTCCTCCAGTTACAACAGTTCATTTAGTGACCATTCAAAGTTACAAAGGCACTAAAAAAGTGACTTATGACAGTTTTTCACCACTTACAACCATTGTAGCATCCCCAAGGTCACGTGGTCAAAATTCAGTTGCTTGGCAACTGACTCATATTTATGATGGTTGCAGTGTCCCGGGGTCATGTGATCACTTTTTGTAACTTTCTTACAAGCAAAGTCAATGGGGAAACCAGATCCACTTAACAACCATGTTACTAACTTAAAAGCTACAGTGATTCACTTAACAACTGTGGCAAGCAAAGCTATAAAAGGGGGCAAAATTAATTTAACAAATGTTTCACTTAGCAACAGAAATTATGGGCTCAGCTATGGTTGTAAGTTGAGGATTACCTGTAGAATGAAGTTTCAACTTTAGAGAAAAAGATTAATTTATAATTGTAGTTATAACTGTTATAAAGAAGAGGTTGGAACTCTTCCCCCCCCCCTCCCACTTTTCTCTTTTTTCCTTTGTTGCAGTTTCAGGCGGTTTTTTTTCTGTTTCTTTCTTACTTTATAGTAGTTTCTATTGGTTTTTAACCTCCCTCTTAAAAACTTTCAATAAAATTATTTTAAAAAGGTGAACTCTTGTGTTCAGAGGGTGAGTGAAGGTAAACCCGGTGCCAAAAAGAGACAAGTCTCCGGCCTCGCATGTCAGCCCCGACCCGGGAAGCCCCGCATCGAGTACTGCACCTTGAGGAGGGAGCGAGCCTTCTCCCCTTTGAGCTTGTCCGTCGTGGCGTTGGCGGCAGGGGCGTTGATGGTGGAGGAGGAGCTGATGCCACGCAGACCGAGGATGGTCGACACCGAGAAGTGCGAGATGCCCGACTCTCCTTCCATCGAGCCAGTGCTGGTGGTGCTGACGCTGCGGACGTGTGAGGAACTGGTGGAGGCGGCACCCTCGTCCGTCGAGTCCAGCAGCGGCGGCAACGGGGCGTTGGGCCGCAGCGGCGGCAGCTCCACTGCGGTGCTCATCTTGCGGCGCCCAGGCATGGCCATGGCGAGGGCGGCTGGAGCTGCGACTGCGACTGGGGTGGGGCTCAGGCTCAGGCGTCGGCTGCTCGGGAGGCTGCCGACCGCGTTTTCACATCTCCCGCTTCACCGGGAGGCGGAGAATTTCTGGCGAGCCGCCTGCTCCTCCCTCTCCGCTTTCTTGCCCTCCCCTTTCCCGCTCAGGCATCGTCACAATTTGGATCCCTGGCGGCGGCGGCGGCTACCCGGAGTTATTATTAAAACCCACATCCCTACCCAGCCTGGAGACGGTGATCTTTCGCGTCTGTCGTCTTCTCTTCCCCGGAGACCGGCGCCGACACCCGACGATGTTGGAAATTGATATAGCCGCAACTTGGTAAGATTTTACTGAAACTAGATTTGGTGTTGCACTCAGAAGATCATAGTGGCTAACCTTACCAGATAAGAAAGACACCCAAATCGGTGTAAATCAGAGCTCATTAACTTGCCCTTTTGCAAGTACGAGTAGACTCGACACTCATTTGAAGTTCGTGGCTAATAAGAGGTATTTACTGATAGATCCATCGTTCTGTCAAACGCCTTTTAAAGTATTTTGAGTTCATGCCCTCAATCTATAGGGCTGGCCTCATTCACATAGCATACTAAACCAGAATCAAACTAACTATTTTAAGGCTCAAGCAGAAGGGGTTAAGACCAGCTTATCATAGTGAAACAGGTGTCATGAAGCGTTCCCTTACCTGTCAAGTATATTGTCATATTTTGTAAGAATTGCACTATGATCCTATGGATAATGTATGATTCAGTATATTAAAAATATTTTTATATTTGTTACCTTGGATTCAAGTGCCTCTTTCCATAATAAAAAATAGGTTCCAATGCAAGCCAGTCTATCCAAACCGGCCTATTCTAATTGTTTATACAATTCAGTATATTAAAAATATTTTTGTATTTTCCTTTGTCACTTAGCTTTAAGCCTTCCTCATTTGTTACCTAAGATTCATTCAGTTATTCATGTACCACCTTCCATAATAAAAAAAAACATGTTCCAATGCAAGAGGGTCTTGTGCGTGTTCATATCATTTACTTCAAATTAATTCATGAAATTTATACCATATTGTATACTAGTATGTTACCTTTTCAAAAGTTAATAAAAATATATCATAAAAGTATATTAAGACAAGATATTTATGTACAGCTTTCTCTTCGAAGAAAAAAAAACTCCAAACACTGCATTCTTCCTTAAATATAGCAAAAGCACACTGCTGATTTTACAGTCTTTAAATTATTAGACAAAGGACCTTGTCTAGCTTTTAATCCTAAAGTATATAGATAAAACATAAAAAACCTAGCATTTTGAATTTGATGTTTATAATGGCCTGTATAATTTACAGAGCACTTCATGTATGCATATGAATTACCCAAATCTGATAGGTTCACATCAGAACTAGTCCTAACAGCAAATTACTCTTAGAAGTCATTCCATTTTTCGGGGATAGGTGCACAAACCTTTATAATATAGAACATCTGTGGAAGTATTTTTCAGAAGTTTCTATATGGAGATCATGTGTACTGAATGAAATGCCCTTGAATTAGTGAAATGTGCAAAATTTGTTTCTTAAATCTTCAACCTGTAGCTTCTGAATTTTCTTTTTGTGGCACTTGAAGCTAATTTACCTGCCAAAAATCAATAGCTGTTTCCTACTATTCCAAGGTGGAAATTCAGTGGAAACGATAATATAAATCCTGCAAGATGCTTCAAATATTTTACAAAAATCCTAGCCTAAGCTGTGTACATGGCACAATCTAGGCTGTTTTGCATTATGTCCCCTATTAACTCATTTTTTCCAATAGATTGTTTATTCCTATTTTAGGATGTAAAATTAACTATATTTTAGCATGCTCTCTGAAAAGTTGGTTTCAATATTTAAAGTTAATATTGTCTGTCCATAATTCAAGAAAAGCAATCCAACTTTACAAAATCCTAAAATTAATACTGTATATACAGTTCACATATATCCTTTCAAAAATGGGGAAATTATGGAAAACTGCTTTTTAAAAATCCTGAAAATCCTAAAGTATGCTTTTTAAAATTCATAGTAACTTTTAAATGAATTTGAATTTTTAAAAAGATTTGACAGTCTAACCTGCACAATATTGAAAGTATAAGACTTTTTATAAAATGTCCATAATGTTTTTATGCTTCTGCTGTAATCTAGTCTTCTGGTATGTACTACTAAAACTCTTGTTCCTGTAACTGTCAGCCCTGGAGCCATTTTCCCCCTTGGCATTTTCAGGGCTGCCACAGCGAAGTGAGTCGAGCTATGGGAATGGGAGGGGGGAGGAAGAGATTGTAGCAGGGGTGGGTTCTAACTTACCTCGCTGCTAGTTCGCTTCCTCCCATGCAGTGCCAAAAAAGCCAAAAAAATTCCAAAAAACCCAAAACAAGATGGCGATGCATGCGCAGTGCTGAAAACCCGGCTTCTGCGCATGCGCAGAAGAAAAAAAAATCAGAAAAAAAAATCCCCCCAATTCCCCCCCCCAAAAAAATAGATGGCAGCATCCACGGGCCGACACTGATTGAACCAGCTCCGTGATGTCACCAGCGGGTTGCTACCGGTTCGGGCGAACTGGTCCGAACCAGGAGGAACCCACCTCTGGATTGTAGCCATAATAAAACTTTCTTCTAAGAACCAAGAATGTTTGTCGTACAAGCTGACACCAGCGACGTAGCTATAGCGGCAGTACTCTTGCAGGCCAACCCCCAGGGCCAGCTAACAGCCCTGTGCGTACATGTCCAAAAAGCTCACTGACACCGAGAGGAGGTGAGCGGTATGGGAAAAAGAAGCATATGTTGTCCGATGGGCTCTTCTTACCTGGAGATACTTTCTGGAGGGGAGTAGGGTACCGTTCGAAGTTTGGACTGATCACAAAAACGTAGAAGCCCTGAAAACTCCCCAGAAGCTCTCTCCCAAACAAGTCCATTGGGAGCAGTACTTCAAATGGTTCAACTTTGAATTAAAGTACATCCCGGGGGGGAAGAACCTGCTGGCTGATGCCTTGTCCAGGAAACCGCAATTCAACAGTTGTCGTAAATAAGTAATTCACGCCATCATCCCCCCCCCGCAACCGGCGGCTCAAGCCCTCACCAGAGGCCAAGCTGGACACCAAGGCAACCGCGGGGGGGGGGGGAACCAAATGACAAAGGCCCTGAAGGCAGCACTTCCGGCAGACCCGTGGTTCAATGACAACCGAGATGCCTTGACCATGAGGGATGGACTAGCCTGGAAGGGGGCCAAGCTGTACGCCCCCTCCAGCTTGAGACTCCAAATCCAGCAGCACAGCCATGACTCTAAGCTCGCCGGACATTTTGGTTTCCTAAAGACCTTGTACCTGACCAGGAGACAGTTTTGGTGGCCTAGGATGAAAGCAGATGTGGAGGACTATGTAAAGAGTTGCGCCACGTGTGCAGCCATGAAGAAAAGACCCGGGAACCCCCCACCCGGGCTCCTCCAGCAAGTGGCCGACCCAAGCCGACCCTGGGAGGAAATTGCCATGGACTTTAGTCAAGCTCCCGGAGAGTCTCGGGAACATGGTCATTTGGACCGTGATTGACCTATTCTCAAAGCAAGCCCACTTCACAGCCTGTTCGGGGTTACCCTCAGCCAGAAAACTAGCTAGGATGTTCATAAAACAAATATACAGGCTGCATGGAGTTCCCCACTGGATTATTTCCGACAGGGGAGTCCTATTCACTGCAAAATTCTGGAGGCTTGCTGCCATAGGGTCCACACAAGGGCTTAGCTCGGCTTTCCATCCAAGCACGAATGGGGTATCCAAACGTACAAACGCCATGGTAGAGCAGTACTTGAGGTGTTATGTCAGGGGTCCTTAAACTACAGCCCATGAAGCCATTAATCCGGCCCGTGCAGGATGTGCGTAGGAGTGCTTCTGGAGGCGGGGGAGATCAAAAATGGGGTGCATGGACACCTCGGGAGGCCAAAAATAGGCCTGTTTTTGGCCTGCAGAGTACTACTGGAGGTGGGGGCGGGGGCCTCCAGTAGCACTCTGCAGGCCAAAAATGGGGCACACGGAGGCCTCCCGGGCGTCCACGCGCCCCATTTTTTACAGAGGGAGGGAGGGAGGGAGGGAGGGAGGGAGAGAGAGAGAGAGAGAGAGAGTCTTGTAAGCTCCTTGGGGCTGAGAATTGCTGCAAAACTGAGTTGTCTGAAGTAGACCACTGGACTCCTAAATAACTGAAAAAACGATCTAGTAAAAAGAAAAGTCAACCAAAAAAGCAACATGCAAACAAAAGCAAATAAAACACCCCAGGAGCAAAACAAATTAAAGTTTAATTTGTGTGCATTGTTTAATGGACTGCTAAATTGGTCACACCCACCCAGTCACATGACCTCCTAGCCACGCCCACCCAGTCACATGACCTCCTAGCCATGCCCACCCAGCCGGTCCAGCCCCCCAACAGTCTGAGGGACTGTGAATTGGCCCCGTTTAAAAAGTTTGAGGATCCCTGTGTTATGTGGACTACCAGCAATCTAACTGGGCAGACTTGCTGCCTTTCACAGAGGTAGCCTACAATAACGCAGTGCACAGTAGCACTGGCCTGACCCCTTTCCAAATCACCAGCAGCATGGAGTTTGTCCCCATGCCCAAATTACCCTGGGAGCCGCCATCCTCCATTTCCCTAAATGAATGGATGGAATCACTAAAGCAGGGTTGGGAAAATACGAAGCGAGCCTTAGTGGAAGCGGCAAAGTCATATAAAACGCAAGCTGACAAACACCGCTCCCCCCAGCCTCTGTTCCGAATTGGAGATAAAGTATACTTGTCAACAAAGTATCTAAAACTGAAGCTACCATATAAAAAGCTGGGTCCCAAGTTCATAGGGTCATTCCCGATAGTGAAAGAAATCATCCCTGTAACTGTTCAGCTTAGACTCCCACACCTGCTAGGGAAAGTGCATCCGGTTTTTCACAGCAGCTTGTTAAAGCCGGCCGTCAGCTCCCAGCTGAGACCAGTAGACCGGCCCGCTCCCAAGCCTATTATAGTGCAGGGAGAAACCCATTATGAGGTTAAAAAAATATTGGACACTTGGTTGCACCGCAAACGCTTGCAATACTTAGTCCATTGGAAGGGATACTCCTTGTCCGAAGCTACTTAGGTGAAGAGTTGGGATGTGAAAGCTGACAGATTAGTAAAGCAATTCCATGATAGGAATCCCACTAAGCCGAAGGGACCCCCTGGGGGGGAAGGGGAGGTTAACCTGGTTGTTACTTAACCCCCTCTGATTTTCTCGTTGCAGGAGGTCCTCTTCAACTGAGGGGGGGGGCAGCCTGTCAGCCCTGGAGCCATTTTCCCCCTTGGCACTTTCAGGGCTGCCACAGCAAAGCGAGTCAAGCTGTGGGAACGGGAGGGGGGAGGAAGAGATAACTGGGGGATTGTAGCCATAATAAAACTCTTTCTTCTGAGAACCAAGAAGTTTCCCACCAAGTGCAAGGAGGTGGGATCTGAGATCAAGCGACCCTTGGATTGTGACCTGATTGGACCATGTGACGGACTACATGGACAGGGGAAGAAAACTTTACTTTTAACTAGGGGGAAACCCGAGGGGGTTTTGAGTCAGGTTTCCCCAGATGTGCCAATATGACATGCCTAATAAATCTATACTTTGAGGAATATGTTTGCCTTGGAGTTTTGCTTCCGTTGGGTGTGTTACTTGGAACTCTTGACAGTAACCTTTAACTGGGTGAAATGTGCATCACAGGATACAATTTTTGAATCAGATATCTCAAATCAACTACCGTAGCTATCTGGAATCCATGACTCCTGTAGAATTGAAATTTGGCAAATGTTATAAAATATTTTATGAAATAAAAATTAACATAAAATGTCATAAAACATTTCCTGTGTTGATGTTTGTGCTGTACAGTTCAAGGAAGATACATTTCTGAATATATTCCAACTTTTCCAGTGAAGGCAGTACATTAAAAGTTGTTCACTGTTGAAGTCACTGAGGAATCTGATGAGGAAATATCTCTGAAAGGATGAGGCAACGGGTCATAGGTTGTCTAGTTTCTAATAAAAGTTTTACATAGATACACTATATCCCAAAAAACCTACCTAACAAGCATCCTCATATAGAGTATTAGCTTTCTAGTATGTATTACATGGTACACCAGACTGTCCTTCTAGCAAAAGAGCAAGATAGCTAATGAATCAAAATATCCCCTTGATGTAATCTCCCCACACATCTATTACAAAGGATTCAAGGATATTTCTGCAAAGACAGGGAAGAAAATGTTGCTAGATGAATAAAAGGATAAATTCTTGTTGCACAAATCCACTTTTGTAACAGTGGATGTAAGTGCATCATTACATACAATACATGAGTTTAAATACTATTTGAATTTGTGAATACATGAAACCTTAATATGACACAATGAAGCAGCAAAATTTTACAAAGTTTAATTATGAGTTATTTCTACAAAAACTTTTAGCAGTTTAAAAAAACCCTGAATTTAATTATTCAAAGACAAATTAGCCTCTGACAAGTATCCACAGCGTTCAATTACTTTTGAATATCAAAATATAGACAATCAGGAATGAACAAATACGATATGTTTTTTTCTTTTTCTTTTTTTCACTGAAAGTTGCATAAAATCCATAGAAAATAACTTGATTGAGAAAAATGATTTTATATTGTATTATTGTAACATATAAATAGCATAATTACAAAATTCATTCAAATTAAATGTTTAAAAAGTGTAAAAAATATTACATGCAAGTATAAATGACTGAAGCATCTTATGAAATTGAAGAAGTTGCCTATACTAAGAAGATACTTTAGCTTCTTTGTCCGGGAGGGGATATTCTTCCACTTCACCATTAAACATCAGCTCTACAAGAAAAAAAACAAAGTATCATAGGATACTAAAATATATTGAAAAATATATGTACAATAAAGTCCATAAAAATAATTCCTCTATTTCCTCCTTCCACCAGGATATAGGTAGTCCTTGACTTACAACCAGTGGTGGGATTCAGCCGGTTCTGTCCGGTTCAGGCAAACCGGTAGTAAAAATTCTGTGTCGCCCCGTCCACCCCGCCCAGTCACTCCTCATCTTGTCCGCTCGCCTGCCATAGCTGCTGCTGCTCTCTGGCTCCCTGGCTTGCCTCGACCACACGGTCTCTGAGGGCCAGCCAGCTGGAAATGGGGATAGATTAAATGCTGCGAAACAGAAGGGGGGAGAGCAGAAGAAATGCCTAGAACGTGGGCCTAGATCCCACTTGCTGCTCCGGGAGGACGCGTGCCGTTTGGCCGCTTTTGCTTCCCCTCCGTTAAAGCCCACACCTCGGGAAAGAGAAGAGGGGAAAGTCTTGAGCCACGCAGGCACAGCGAGGGGTATGGCAAGCTAGTGGAGAAGGGGGAAAGAAGAGAGCGAGACCGCACAAGAGGGGGGGGAAAGAGGAAGGGGCGGTTGTGATGTTGGTGCTCAGGGCCGCAACGCGGTCTCAAACCCCTTCCTGTGCTGCGGGTGGACGGCTCTCTCCTCTATCAGGCTTGTGCTTACGCGCGTGCGCGCACACACACAGAGAGAGAGAGAGAGAGAGAGAGGAGAGAGAGAGAGATGAGAAAGAGGGAGAAAGAAAAGATCGATAAATAGATAGATAGATAGACAGAGAGACAGACAGACAGACAGACAGACAGACAGGCAGATGATAGATAGAAAGAGAGAGGGGGAGAAAGATGAGAGAGAGAGATGAGAAAGAGGGAGAAAGAAAGAGAGGAGAGGAGATGAGAGAGAAAGAGATGAGGGAGAAAGAGAGATGAGAGAGAGGGAGAAAGAGATGAGAGAAAGAGAGAGGGAAAGAGATGAGAGAGAAAGAGAGGGAGAGAGAAAGAGATGAGAGACAGAGGGGGAAAGAGAGATGAGAGAGAGAGAGATGAGAGGGAGAAAGATGAGAGAGAGATGAGAAACAGAGAGAGAAAGAAAGAAAGAGAGGAGAGAGATGAGAGAGAGGAGATGAGAGAGAAAGAGAGAGAGGGAGAAAGAAGAGAGATGAGAAACGGAGAAAGAAAAAGATGAGAGAGTGAGAGATGAGAGAGAAAGATGAGAAAGAGAGAGAGGGAGAAAGAAAGAGATGAGAGAGAGAGATAGGGAGAAAGAAAGAGAAAGAGATGAGAGAGATGAGTGAGAGGAGATGAGAGAGAGAAAGAGAGAGACGAGAGAGAGAGAGAGAGAGAGAGAGAGACAAAGAGAGAGATACCTGTTTAAAAGAAAATAGAAAAATGGCTCTTTGAGTGTTTAAGGTTGCAGAGCCCTGGGTTAGGCAAACACCTTGTGGTCATTAAGCGAACACTGTGGTTGTTAAACGTCCATTTTCCACAATGGGCATTATTAACCGGAAACCAGAAGGAATTGTTGGAAACTGACAAAAAACATAGAAAACCAGTCACATGACTGTGTGGGATGTTTTAACTGGTCATAAATTGTGTGTGTGTGCGTGTGTGTGTGTGTGTGTGTATGTGTGTGTGCATGGCTGTCAAAACTCCAAAAACAGGTCAAGTAGCTCTGGGGAGGTCAGTCGTAAATTAGAACACTTGCTAAGCAACCAGCCATTAAGCGAGGACCACTTGTATTTGGTTTGCCTTAAGGGTTCAGAGCTGTATGGACTCTGGTTTCCTTTGACCCTTTGGGGGACCTTGCAAAAGGTCCGGATGAGAGAATCCTCGTAGGGGGAACTAGGATCGTGCCCACCATTTTTTGGAAAGTCGCTGTCTCACATGTACACTTAGTCCTCAACTTACAGCCACAATCAAGTCCAAACTGTTTTATACTTAAAACAGTAATTAGGGCAAATAAATTATGTCAAGTTGGCCACGCCCACCCGGTCACATGGCTACCTAGCCACGCCCACCCAGTCACATGGTCACCTAGCCACGCCCACCCAGTCACATGGCCACCTAGCCACGCCCACCTAGCCACGCCCACAAAACCGGTAGTAAAAAAAATTGAATCCCACCACTGCTTACAACAATTCATTTAGTGACTGTTCAAAGTTACAACGGCATTGAAAAAAGTGACAAAGTCACTTTTTCAAGCTTACAATCATTGCAGCATCCCTATGGTCACATGATCAAAATTCAGATGCTTGGTAATTGACTCATATTTATGATGGTAGCAGTGTCCCAGGGTCATGTGATCATCTTTTGCAACCTTCTGACAAGCAAAGTCAATGGGGAGGCCAGATTCACTTAACAACCGTGTTACTAACTTAACAACTGCAATGATTCACTTAACAACTGTGGCAAGAAAAGTCATAAATTCACTTAATAAATGTTTCACTTAGCAACAGAAATTTTGGGCTCTATTGTGATCTTAAGTCGAGGACTACCTGTACATGATCCTCTGAAAGTATTACAGCTGGGGAATAGATTGCAAGCTCATGGGAAGGAGGAAAGAAACCCTTAGCATCAGGATTCCCTATTTGCATATGTAACTCCTTCAGATTATTGCACATATAAAATTCTCTTCGGCAAGATGAAAAAGATATCACTCAGCATTCTAAGGTTCCTTAAAATTACTCACACTTTACTCTCAATATATCTGCCAGTACTGTTAACAAGGGAATGACACTTGTTAAATGTTTTAAGTGTCAGAAGCATCACAATTAAAATAAGCATACTATACAACATAAAATTTAAAATATGAAATACAAGATTAAAATATGTACTTGTTAAATACATTTATAGGAATAGTCAAGCTGAGATACTGAATTCTATTTATTGCTGAACAATCCCTTAATTTAATTTCTCTAGTCATTTTGCAATACTGCTGTCTCTTCAAATATATTCCCTTATTCTTCTTTAACACTGTTATCTGCTGTTCCTTTCCATGTGACTAATTATTGAAATTACAGCCATACTATCTCCCTTTCCCTAGTAACTTCCTTGATCTAAAATTGTTTAGGAAAGGATCAGCAATTTAAGGAGATGCCCATATTCTAATGAATTACAATCTATCTTCTTCTATACCTTCACTATGATCCAAATGTGGCCGGTATGACAAAAAGAACCAGGAGATCCCAACAAGAATAGCTATCACAAGATTAATCACAATCCAAGGCTGAATAATCTGTTTTTCTTCATCTGAAATCCTGGGTGGGGATGGGGAGTGGGAGAGAGGAGAATCATATGTATTTATTAGTTATGAAAGTTTCAGTTATATCTGTATAATCATACATAGTAAAGATATGCTTAAATTAACTGCCTTTTAAAAAGAAAAAAGTCCATAATTCTTACCAAAGGCTACCATTTTCTAAAGGTGGTATGTACAAGTTGATCCTGTCACTTGTCATTTGTTGGCTCAGAGACAAGATAAGAGCAGCAAAATACACTGGAAGAAACCAATAATGTTTATTATTGAGAAATTCCAGATTTTTGGAATAGAGTTAACAACACATTAACCTGTCTGATCCTTATGTTTCTTCCATCAATCTGATTCATCAGAATACAGGTAGTCCTCAATTTATGACCACAATTGAGCCCATATATGTTGTTAAGTGAGACATTTGTTAAGTGAGTTTTGCCCCATTTTACGATGTTTCTTGTCACAGTTGTTAAGTGAATCACTGCAGTTGATAAATTAGTAACGTGGTTGTTAAGTGAATCTGGCTTCCCCATTGACTTTGCTTGTCAAAAGGTTGCAAAAGGGATCACATGACCTTGGGACACATCAATGGTCATATGTATGAGTCGGTTGCCAAACATCTGAATTTTGATCACAGGGTCATTGGGATGCTACAAAGGTTATAAGTGTGAAGAACTGTCATAAGTCACTTTTTTCAGTGCCATTGTAATTTTGAACAGTCACTAAATGAACTGTCAAGGTCTACCTATAATAATAGCTAATTAGATATCATTAATTTACATCAATATTCTTTCAAATTCATTATTTTTCCAGCACAGAAAATATCCTGGCCAACTTTCTTTAAATATTCAGGCAGAAGCAGTAAATCCATGCATGTTAGCATTGCTAAAGGAACCAAGTTTTTCAAAACAGTGAAAATGATTACACTATTGCCACAACCTCCCAAATTCTTTGTTCACTGCCTGGATTTTCCCTTTCAGTAATTCCAAAAAAAGCAAAATATTTTGATAGCATTCAGTCTGCTATTTTCTGTCTGCCAGAAAATAAGCTTGCTGCTATTTAGTCTCTTCAGAGCACAGATACAGAAGAGAAATGTGAGATACAAATCTGCAGAATTAGTTTATCACTTATCAAATTATTACTTGATAAATACCTATACAACCAGCTTAGAGCCTCCTAGCATTACTTTTATTTAACAAAGTATTGTGGTAATCTTCATGGAAATGGTTGCCTTTTTACAATACACAACAAAAACAGTTATATGAAAACAAAAGAACATGGCCATAAGATCAGGAATGAAAATATAATTAAGACATAAACTTGAGTAATTAGCTAATGCTTATTGGTCAGCTAATGCTGCTTACTCACTGAAAGAGGCAATTGCTGCTGGGTCCAATGTAAGAAAACTGCGTACTGCCCCTGCTGCTTTAGCCAAATCGATTCTGAACAATGAGTAAGAAATGCATTTAATTAAAAGTAGCCACTAAATGGTTGACTTGGTTCTGCTATCTGCTCATAAGAAATTATCCACTGATGTTAAGGAAATAAGATGTCCTTTAAAACCTTGATCTAATGGGCCAATTATTTCATCAGAGTAATTAACCTGCGTTGGTATCATTGCTTAAACTAGATGTCTCCAGTTCAGAAATATTGATAATAAGTTTATAATAAAAGAATAAAGAATTTCAAAAATAGGAAGTATAAGCAACTAACAGAACACAATGCAAATCTTTCTGGCTTGAGAGTAGTTTTCATACTGTTTTAAGATGTTAAATCTTAAAAATCATTAGAAAAACATCTGATGGGCCAACTTATACTGCACTGCTACAATTATAAATATTAAGACTTTCAGCTATTAATCATTTTTTTCAATTAATAGTATAACTTCACAATGAATCATAGCATTGTCACCAAGACAGAGGTGCACAAATACTTATACCTGTCAAAAGCTGAAATGGTACTAATTGTAAGTAGAAAATAAAGGAGGGATTGAGCAGGATATGCCAAAGTCTTGTACTGCTGTAGCAAGTTTGAAAGGGTTGAAAACTGATTTCCTGCCAGAACATAAATCACTATGATGTTCCACACAGCATAGCCAGCGAGAAAGCCGTGAGTAAAAAATCCAATTACTCTAATAAAAGAAAGCATATTAATTAAAAAAATCAAACTTGTACAAATCTTACAGAGTTAAATGTTCAGAATGTCAGATTTACAATAACTTTTATGTCCACCATCTTAAATTCAGTTTCTAGTTAATTAGAGTCAGAATTCCCTAAATTTGGAATTTAGTGAATTAAATTCAAATTCTAGCCTCTGAATTTGCCTAGCCATCTATGCAATAGGGACTTTTGAATTCAGGTTCCAAGTTATTAACCTGTATTCAAGTTATTCAAGTCACAGAGGGGAATGCTCAAAACCAAAAGATTTTAGTTAATAATCACTATTCAAATATTTTTTGTGGGTGGCAAATAACATTTATAAGAAATAATTACAAGTGGAGGCCAATCATTATATCAATTACTGTCATTCTCTGAAGGAATTACCAAGATGTTAATTGTTGTGGAAGACCATTTATTTAATTTGACTGAACTCACTAGGCAGAATATTACAGTGATTATGCAAGCATCACACATTAAAACCTTCAGACAAATATCCCAAGATGGACAAATGGGAAGAATTAAGATGCAGTGGAAGTGTGTTTCTTATGGTGGGATTCTGTTAATATATCCTGAAACAGAACTTCTTGTAAATAGCCTTAAATTTATTAGATACTCCAGTTCACTAAAGGCCAAGACTCAGCAGACACATTCACTATAGTAGTTTGAAACATTGTATATGGATAGAAAAAGCTTTGTGGTGCTGAGTTGCAAACTTCACGTACATCTCTGTGTTTTAAGCCTTAGAACAGAGCTTTTATTACCAAGCCAAAATTATAAAGTTAAACTAAAGATTGTCTGCAGCATCTTGGCTTGGGCTGTAATGATAGAGAGGGGCCTGCAGGGAAACATATTTTCTCCACATTATGAAGTGAAATCTTAGGGAGTTTGGTAAACAATTGCATCTTAGTGAATCAACATTTCACGTGTGCATGAGACCAAGACAGAGAGAAAGATGGTGGAAAGGAAGAGAATCTGATTCCAGTCAGGAGTAGGCATCACTGGACATTTTATTCATTTTAATCACTTGTTCATTTTTAACGTCAATAGTGGGAATAATTTCATACCTAAAACCACGATGAACTGAAAGTGCCACATCCTTAGTAGTCCAGGAAGCCTTTACATCCATAAACACTTGAACATGTTCAGTAGTTTTAATCAAATCCTTGCGGTCTGTGGCCTGAAAACGCCCTTAGAAAAGAAAACAAATGTAAGCACTTTTAAGAAAAATACTGTTACAGCTTCCAATTACTATACTTGTTCATAAAAATTCATGAAATTTTTTGGTTAGAGTATAAATTGAGACTACATACATAATATTACATATACATACTTTTCTATTACAAACTCATTGCTGCTGCTCTTACTGTATATCAGGAATGTCATATATCATATCATATCATATCATATCATATCATTATATTATAATATATTATAATATTATTATATTATAATATAT
>QLTV01002419.1:3690650-3704441 GCA_003457575.1 Thermophis baileyi | reverse complement strand
CTGGTGGGAGAAAAATGTAACTTTTACTGCAAGAGGATCAAGAGGATCAATAGATACAAACTCAAGGTAAACTGCTCCAAACTCGATTGCAGAAAATACGACTTTAGCAACAGAGTGGTCAATGCCTGGAATACACTACCTGACTCTGTGGTTTCTTCCCCAAACCCCCAAAACTTTAACCTCAGACTGTCTACTGTTGACCTCACCCCATTCCTAAGAGGTATGTGAGGGGCATGCATAAGCGTACCAATGTGCCTACCGTCCCTGTCCTAATGTCCCCTTTTATTCGTATCCATTTCATGTATTCATAATTATGTTTATACTTATATCTGTTATCTAATACATGCTTGACAAAATAAATAAATAAAAATAAAATAAATTTTGTGCAAACTCTCCTCTGACAAAGTGAAGCTGTTGTAGACCACACAGTGAACCTGACTAGCTGTGTCTATATGTGCAATAATACAATTATATCGAACTTCAACAAGTTTACACGTAATAAGCTTTTTTTAAAAAAAGAGTTGGTTTTAATTAATCTTACAGAACTTTGGATTTGCTGGTGTCTTATATTTAGAATGTCAACCACTCGAAGACCATTGTGAGTAAGCTTTATTAAGAAGAATCCAAATATTTTGTTAGGTGAAATATTTGCAAACTGGAGGGAATCGCTCTCCTGGCAGAATGCACTGGACAAAGAAATTTGAAGTTGTATATTTCTTTATGTTCTTTATTACACATCTGTACAAAAATGGAATGTTAAATCAATTTTATATTTATTGCTTCTGTGCCTTTCTCATCTTGACCTAATGGCAGCTTATTGCACAAGTTTGTAAGCAATAATTTCTAAAAAGAAATTCAACTTCGGTGATTAATGCAGATCTATTTCCATGTGAGTTCAGGACACCTCTAAATATGGAGACCATAATCCTTTGTACAGCTGAGAAGCAGATTCACTGAATGTAGTGAAACTGCATTCTCGATGGGATAGAATTGCACTATAAATTCTAAGACTGAGTCTATATAGCAATTATCCCAATTCAAGAGAATCATAAGTGTTCTGTATTATTTTTAAAATCACCCTCCCCCAATGTAATAACTACAGATGTAATGAATTACCAATCCCCCATTTTATGGTTTTTGGTTGCCAGGAATTGTGAAATTTGTAATGAAATAAAATGACAGGGTATTTAAATTTGAACTATTTTACACCATCATATATGTTTATGAAAATAATTGATAACCTGACTTCCAAATGGCAGTCTTTCCAAGGTGGCTAGTATAATTTAAACCAGTGTAATTACAAAAGAAAAATTCTAAAAAGCTTACAGGCTGGGTGGAAGAAAGGATGTACAACTCAGCAGACTTAAGCACTTGTTTACTTTTTATTTATCTTCCATTACTAGTGTTACCAGGGTTGACATTTCTAGGAGTTCACAAACCTACAAAAATCAATAAAAGCACATCATAACACTCATTATAAACCATATAAAATCTAAGATGGTAGGCAAAGTGAATATTAATCCCCAAGACTTGTTGAAATGCCAACTTTTAACAGTTTTCAGGATGATTTAAACTTCCTGATCGATATTTTCTGTGCCAGTTTTATTTATACATTGCTTTTAGCTTTGAAGGCTTACTTAAAACTAATAAAAACAAAATGAAACAAATTACCAAAACAATATTAATAATCCATTAAAAATTTATAAGAAATTAAATATAGCTAATATTTTAGTGTTTTGTCACTAAGGGTCCTTGGTTTACTGACAACCACTGTATATCTTAAACACTCAATGGTGTAATAAATCAAGCTTGTAGCCCTAATTATAGACTGAATTTGAGAAGTGAACATATTCCCAAAATCTTCGACCATCATAATATAAAGTTAATTATATTAATTTTAATTATATTAATTTTAAACATAGAGTTCCTTCTTAATAATTTTGAACTAACACACTTTTTCTGACATTTAAAGGACAAGGTGCACCTTCAATTTTTTTTTAAATGGTGCCGTTTGCTACCAAAGATAGAGGGTGCTGGAGAAAATTTTAAATAATATCACAGTAATTGTGATATGATTGCTGCTAGAAGTGTGCTGTTTGCTAACTGGAAAGTTCAGTGAAAGGTAAAAAGAACTCTTTTCTCCAGATTTCATTCTCGTTGGAGGAATGTGCTATAAATCAAAAAGTACTGTAGGTAGGTCAAAAACTGCTGCAATTCCCTCAACACCTCCTATGCTTAAGAAGGAAAAAATATCCAAAATTACACATTTTAAACAATTACATCATCTGTGATTATACCATCAGAATGATGTTTCTGGTCCAGAATTACTTAATATATAGTGGCGAAAAATACCACATAAGTGTGGCTGCATTTATGACATAGTAAATGATGTGTTATGATTTAACAAATTAATATTAACCAAGAATTAATGCTGGTTCATAAATCCTGGCTCCTCAGGAGCATAACGAATCATAATTCTGGTTTGGACTAAATGAATCTCCCTGCTTTATTTGCCTGCTTACATGAATTAGGAAGGAATTAAAATAAATTATGTGCTCTGTGATTTATTAAACAACTGTTCATAGCTTAGTGCAGGGGAGACCTGGTTCTTAGCTTTTTAAAGTTTTCTGCAGGCAGGTTTGCGTTAAGGATGTTGTAAACATTCCCTGGAGTGTCTGTCCTGGATGGAAAGAAAGGAAAGAAATGATCCTACCATTTTAATACCTGGCCTACTCCCAGAATTGGGTGCCCCCATAAAATTATTCTTTAAAAAAATAATATAGCCTATGCCCTAGCTTAAGTGACAGGCAAATGCAGCCCATATACAGTACTTGCACCTTGTAATAGCTTTTGTTAATCTGTTGATATCTCCAGCAACCCCAGCCTTAAAACCCAATGAAAGTTTCAAAAGATTTATTGCCAGAAAAGTAGTGTCCACCCCTAGGATGGCTGGACTGATGCCTCTGGAAGAATTCCCCAGAATGCTGGATTTTGCACACAATTACCCCGCTATCATCCCATGAAACAGGCTAGTCCTGAGAGCCTGAGCATATCCATGTGGCTGGAACCCACTGTGGCTCATTCTGGGCTTGGTGCACCGCAGAGACTAGCTGCAGACAAGCTTCCTGTAAATTGTCATTCACAATCACTTGATCAAAGAATTGTCCAAACTGAGTTTCCATTTTTTTAGCTGACTCTTCCATTTCCTGCAGATCTTCTTCCTGGAGGGAGATCACAATAAATAATGAGCTGGCATAGTTGTACCTATTTACCTGCTTCATTTCTCCATCTTGTATTTTCTTGCTAGCAGACATGAATATAGGAAAGAAGACAATTTGAGCCACAGTTTGTTTACACATCATGAAAGAACTCCAGTTTGCTTCTTTTTTGGGGGGGAGGGGGAGGGGATAAGCAATGCTCTGCAGCTATTAAAGAAGTCATAATTAACTTATTGTTCAGCACTACCTAGAAAACTGCTAATTCCTGATTTTGACTCCAATAAAAGAGAACGAAAGACTTGAAAACCATCAATGGAATTGGAATCAAAATACTCTTAAGTGGATAAAGAAAAGAAATATCTATACTTAATAACAAATCAGATCTGTTGTTCTTTGACTTTAGAGTTGAACTCTCAATTCATACTCAAAAGAGATGCAAAGAGATATACGGTAAGTCTCTTCCTCATGGTTAGTTAAAGGGCTACTGCAAGATCATGAGGGAACAGAAAAATATCTCATTGATAATACCAATCCTTTTTATAGGCACAATGCTGGTAAATAATGCTGTCATTTATTTATTTTGAATGCATATATAGGAAACAGGTCATGTTAAGGGTAGGGATTGGTGGATCATACAGTTCCCCCCCCTCCCCTTCCATTGAAAGTTACCAGCTAGTAAAAAAACACCCACCAATCATTCCCCTAAATGTGGGCTGGTGTTGAGGCAGGAGGCAAGCATTGACAGATGCTTCTACTGGCAGGCTGTTAAAATTGCTCTGGTTTTGCACAAATGTCAATATGTTCAAAGAGAGCCTAATTATCAACTGATAGTTGGGTTCCTTTTGGACCTGGATTTTATGCTATTGTGGGGGAATGCTAAACTTGTGTTGAAAAGCAGCCTTGACAACTGATGGGTATGAAGAAATTAAGCTGTGAAGCAGTGAGGTAGGAAGTAACTCCATGTAGCCCCCATCCTATAATACGTAGTTGGTTGCTGTTCAGGCTATTCCAGGTTTCAAGCTACAGATTGACCCAGAGATGTCCCACGTGCAAGAAGTAGTAAAAATAGACTATTTTGCTGCCTGAAGCTGAATAGCCCTGGGTGGTTCTCAGAGACTGGAGGGGAGGTAGTATGGCTGCACCAGCCTAAAGTGGCCAATACAGGTAGGCTTCATTGAACAGCCATTCAGCAACTGTCCAAAGTTACAACAATGCTGAATGAAGGAGACCTTCGACAGATCCTTATTGTTGCAGCCATTGCAATTTCCGTGTTATTATCATGGATCACAATTCAGATGCTTGGCAACTGGCTTGCTATTACAACGGTCACAGCATCCTATGGTTACATGATTGTCATTTGTGACCTTCACTGTTGGCTTCCAACAAGTGAAGTCTATGGGGAAGCCGGCAGCGTTCACAATGGTGATCACATGACTGTGGGACGCTATGACTGCAGGATTCGCCTAATAATGGCAACTAGGATTGTTGCAGATACCGCTGGGAGTTGGCCCAGTCATATGTCACCCTTTATGACCACATTACTTAGCGAAGGAATTGCTGGTCTTAAATACCAATGTAAAGCAAGGACTACCTTTAAACACTGGTAATCTCATTTCCTAAGGGTCACCTTATTGGACCAATGGTTGGTGAAGCATGTCAGATTGATACAAAACTGTCACTAAGAGAAAACATGAATGCATTTTGGAACATCAGGAGGACATAGCAGAGAAAATAGTTACTGGTGATAGTTGTGCTGCAGTTAGATGGGCTTATATGCTGATTTTGATATGTTATACAACTAAATCAGGTCAAAACCTCTTAAAATCAGTGTATTATTCTGAATTTACACTTACTTATTAAAGTAATAATTCAATGTTGCAATTACTTTCCCTTTATAACAGTGAAATGACAGTATTTTCACCCAGAAATATGATGAAGAAATCAGAGTAGTGAGTATGGCTAACCTAAAGCCATTTAAATCTCACTGCTAATTTCCTCCTCTCAAATCTTACCTTAAATTTCATGTTCACATAATAGTCAGTGATTATCCTAGCATTTTTCCGAGTCTGCTTCATGCAGCTCACACTTGGTGGTTTAATAAATATAATGTAGGGTTTCAGTTCATGAGTACGAACAAACTGAATACTCTGCAAGATAAAATAAAAAATAAAAAAAATCATACAAGTTATATTTATTCTGCCCAGTTTTTGTATTAAAAATAAACAAATGTTAAAAGGTAACACCTATAATTAGCTTAGTGTGTTGACTTAATAGGACTAGTTTTAGAATTTATAATAATTCCAGAATATCTGGGATAAAAATGGTATCACTAATAATTCCTAGCCAATATTTTGTTCGGAAACTATTCTAGTTACCATATGTTAGAAATATTTAAATAAATGTTATTATTTCTATTCCTGACATATTGACAGTATACATTTATTTACCCAATTAATGCCTGTACAACAACATGTATTTAGAAAAACTATCAAGCAAACAAGCAATTGCCAGAGTCAACGTTGACTTGAAGGCACCAAAAAAAGAAAAAAATTGTTTAAGGGCAGACTCAAGATTGATCGCTTAAACCTTCAACGTTACAGGTTTTCTGTGACTCACGTAAGGCTCTAAATCCACTATGCAGATCTTCCCTTCATCAAGCACCGCATGTACTGCATCAATACTTGTCCCATAGAGGTGTCCCTTGTACTCTCCATACTCCAACATTCTGTAAATGTGGTAAGTAGAGAGGGAGATGAGCATATTTCAAAGCAAGGACTGTAAAAGAGGCTACGTAATGAATATCTTTCTAATAATGCCAGGAGAAAGCATGCACCTCAATTCAAGCAGAATATGAAGGGGCAGCAGTCTTGCTTACGTATTTAGGGAGAAAAGAAAAGTCCTGCCATGCTCTTACTTGAAATCAGTGCTGTCACTTTTTTTTCTACCTCTCTTATTGCAGCAACTTCTGTTGTATATGCATATATGTATGTGAGAGATGTAAGATAACAGCTCTGTTTCTACAACCCTCTTCTTCTTTCTACCGCAAACATACACTACTTTTGCTTCAGGGGTGGGTTCCAACTTACCTCGCTGCCGGTTCGCTCCCTCCCACGCCGCGTGGGTGCGCCACGTGGGCGCGTGCACGCTTCACACGCACACGCATACACAGTAACGAAAAATCCAGGAAAAAAAAGCCAAAAACAAGATGGCGACCACATGCACAGTGCTAGAACTCAGCTTCTGCACATGCTCAGAAGGAAAAAATAAAAAAATTAAAAAAATAATAATAAAAAAAATTCAAAAAAAGAGATGGCGCCCACGGACCGGCACCGACCGAACTGGATCAGTGATGTCATTGTGACATCACCAGCGGGTCGCTACCGGTTCAGGAGAAATGGTCCGAATCAGGAGGAACCCACCCCTGTTTTGCTTGCTTTTTAATGCAGATTGGAGGTTTATTTAATGACTGAAGAAGAGAAATATGCAAATCGCTGTGTTTTCAACAAGGTGAGATAAAGAGTCAACTCCTTTCCAAGGAACCTTGTAGCAAATTCCTGGGTTTCTTTTGTGAAACACTAATATATATATATAAGGGGAGGTAATTTATTTGTTTAGGGAAGAAACAGACAATCCCCGGATTATTTAAATTCCAGCAATGATGAGAGTTTCAACCCCAAGCAGGAAGATTGTTTTAGCATTGTTCCAATATTTGAGGGGCTCCTACAAAGATGAGGGGGTCAAACTATTTTCCAAAGCACCCTAGGGCAAGACAAGAAACAATGGATGGAAACTAACCAAGGAGAGAAACAACCTAAAACCGTGATGGTGAACCTATGGCACGTGTGCCGGAAGTGGCACACAGAGCCATCTCTCCGGGCATGCCAGCCATCGCCCGTTGCTCTTCTGGGTTCCAGCGTGCACGTGCACACCGGCCAGCTGATCTTTGTGCGTGGGGGAGCGCTGGAAACCAGAAGAGCAGCTCCCTGGCGCGCATGCGTGCACTGGAAAGCTGAGCTTCTGGTTTCCGATGAGCACATGCGCGCCGGCCAACTGGTCTTCACACGCACATGTGTGCCAGAAACCAGAAAACCAGGTGGCTGGCAGGCATGCGTGCACCGGAAACTGGAAGCTCAGCTTCCCGACGCGTGCATAGCAGCAGGGAGCTGCTATTCCGGTTTCTGGTGCTCCCCCCTGCGCACGCCAGGGAGCTACACTTCCGGTTTCTGGTCCTTCCCCGCATGCGCATGCGCTCCTGTTTTGGCACTCAGTGCCGAAAAGATTAGCTGTCACTGACCTAGAACTAAGGAGAATATTCCTAACAGTGAGAGCAATCAACCAATGGAATAGCTTGCCTTCAGAAGTTGTGGGTGCTCCATTACTGGAAGCTTTCAAAAAGAGACTGGACAACCATTTGTCTAAAATGGCACAGGGTCTTCTGCTCGAGCAGAAGATTGGACTAGAAGACCTCTGAAGTACCTTCCAACTATACTATTCTATGTTCTATGTTTTCAAATTCCTAGCATGTTCACTGTTCGACTTTGCCTTTCTCACTACATATTTACCACAGTGAATGCTAGTACATTAATTAATTAAGTAATATTTCATTTATAAAAGGACATTTTTATTTGTCAAATAAGAAAACTGTGGCAAAAATACATTTTTAACTCTGCTGACTGGCTATCCTGGTATCTGGGCACAGAATTTTGAAATTTGATGAAAGAACAAAAAAATGTGACTCTAAATACAAATTACCTGTAATTGTACACTATATTTTCAAATGTTTCCTTTGGTACATAATGATATTCTCGACCATTCTCTTCATAGCTCTTTTGAGCACGGGTTGTATCTGTTTTTAAAAAGGACAAATTATGATTATTGCAATACTTTTAAATAGTTACTGGAACATACTTTTAGTGTAAAGCTAAGTACTTAATGTTATATTGGGCTGCTTATTTGGTATATGCATAGATAAAAGACATTCCTTTCCAGGGGATCCTCTTTTTGTAAAGTCCAAACCCATGAATCCTGGGGTGCATACATGAGAAAGCTGTCCCCCAGAATCAGAGAATCTCCAGAAATTACTCCAGTTATGACCACCAAGAAAAAAAGTGAAGCCTCCTTTTAAGCTAACTTGTTTATTAAATTATGACTTTATGACAGATCAGTGTTCACATTTGTCCTGTTTTAAATGTAAGACAATGAACATGTTGTTGTGCTAGTAAATGATTCCACCCAAGCATTTCTTAATTGTACTGATTGTATTTGCTTCCAATTCTGAAAGCCTAATGAGAAGTAATTACATCATGCTATCGAAGAATTGGTAGTACCAGTAGGGAAAACTGCAAGACCATTAGTTTCCTTTTTATTTACTGTAGGTAGCAACCATAACTGTCTAATCACATAACGAGAAAGGTTTTGACTTTAGGGTGTATTAAGAAACTTCTTTCACACAAAAATCTTACACTGATTTAAAGTGGTTGGAGGTATTAAGAACGATGGCATGTGAAAGTGTCTTTAGGTTTTCAAATCTTTTCTTAAAATGAGAGATAGCCATTCTGAATCCTCTCTTAATTTGGGGAAAAGTCAGTGGCAATTATAAATAATGAAAGGCTAATATGCAGACCACAATTAGTGAAATTCTAATGTTTCGTTTCCTTCCATTAGTATGCTTTAAGATTTAAAATATACATACGTGGCACTGCATTTCGAAACAGGTGAGGATTAATATCAATAAGTTGTCTCCGTAGTTCATTCACGCCAACACCTGAAGGACCTAGGTATGAAAGAAAGTATTGAATAAAAATGCACTGAATAAAAATTCTATACCACTTAATTACATATAATAGAATAGTGACATTTTCCATAGAAGAAACATAGACAAGGAATACAAATCAAAGCCACCGAATTATGACCCAGTTCTACAAAGATGCGATATACTTGCATTTTTTTAAATAACTGTACTATGATGATATTATTTTTCCTTGAACTAATGCAAGTTTTCTCTCTTTTATGCATTCTTTTTTTTGGCCACAGTAATCACTTTTTAAACAAGGGACAGTTTAATTGTTGCTACTTACCTATTAGTACAATTAATCTGTTTCGATCACCTGGTTGCCTTTGATATCTCACCACCTCTTCATAAGGTGCCGCCACAGCACCGTAGCAACTGTTGAGACAATGTGCCTGACATGCCAGGTGACTGTAGTTGCATTTCCTACGGCACAGACGCATACTTCTCCGGAACCCAGCTGAAAAATGAAGACAGATACAGATCTTTAGAAACTGATCACTGACCCATATGGCTAGCCTGCAATATTTGAGGCATTTCAGATATTCGCTTTCACAGTTCATTCCAAATTTTTGACTTTCTAATCCTCCCTAAAATCCCAAAATTCCCTTATTCCCTCCATTTGGTTAATAGCAAAGAATTCTCTGGAAGAGACAAGGAACACAGTACCATGTTTGCTACTTTGGCGCAGGGGTGACATTCAAATTTTTCCCCTACCAATTCTATGGGTGTGGCTTGGTGGGGGGTGGGGTCATGTGACTGAGTAGGTGTGGCCAACTTGACATCACTCACGGCAAGGTGGGGCGGCACCACCCCACCAAGCCACGTCCATCAAGCCACGCCCACAGAACCAACAGAAAAGTTCGGCCAAGTCTTCTAGCATTCAACCTGGCTGCTTCTCGTCTCCTTCTCATGTTTGCTCTGTGTGTATGAGCCCGAGAAAGAGAGAAGCAGCCATGTTGAATGCTGTGGCAGAGAGAAGCCAAACTTTTCTCCTTCCCTTCACAGTGGAGATGCTCCCTTTATGGTCCCCCCCTGGCCCCCTCCCTCCTTGGGGTCAAAGTACCTTAAAGGGACAGACTGTGGACGGGGCCAACCAGGGGTGGTTTTTACCAGTTCAGCGAACCACTTCAGATTGCCGCTACCGGTACCCGCAATCCGGTCCAAACTGGTCGAATTTCACCCCTGCTTTGGTGTATTAAGTAGAATAAGTAGAATACTGCAGAAGACCATTATAACATTTTCGTGCTCGAAGTCAATAGAGCCATTAACCTATACGTACCAAAAATAATCTCTAAAGCCAAAAAAACCAAAAACAAATTACCCATAACAATAAGAAAGCTACAATCCAAGAAAAAATCTCTTTGGCGAGAAAACAAAACTGGCTATGTAGCTAACTTTAAAAACTGCTATAAAGCCTTATGCTGCCAGATAAAGGCAGAATGTACCAATCACCATTGCAAACAGGAGGAAGAGCTGCTACACTCGAAATTCACCCGAGCCTTCTATAATTTTGTAAATGCCAAATTTAAAGACTCAAAAACTATCCCACCCCTAAAAGAGCCTAACAGGGAAAACTGTAACAATGAAGCTGTTAAGGCCAACCTCTTCAATATGTTCTTCAGTTCAGTCTTTGTCGACAGCAATGGCTGCTGCCCCACATTTCCTAGTCGTACCATAACTAATTGTAACAATTTACTACTTATTGATTTTACAGATAACGTTGAAATGGCACTACGTAACCTAAAGCCATCTCTATCTATTGGTCCTGATGGATTATGTGCCTACTTCTTAAAAAAGCTTGCCACTGCCATAGCTGAGCCTCTATGCACAATCTATGAGGTATCTTTCAGAACCAGCTCCTTGCCCGACCGATGTTCATTAGCCACAGTCATACCCATCTTTAAAAAGGATGACCCTAGTCTAGTAGAAAATTACAGACCAATCTCATTGTGTTGCGTCACCTGTAAAGTCATGGAATCAATTATAAACCAATCCATCACCCTCCACTTAGAGACAAACAACCTGCTTTCTAACAAGCAGTTTGGTTTCAGGAAAAATTTGTCCTGTAATCTGCAACTCCTACATTGCAGAAATATTTGGCCCACACATCTTGACCAGGGTAAAGCAATAGACGCAATTTACATAGACTTCTGCAAAGCCTTTGATTCAGTGGTGCACAACAAACTACTGTTAAAACTAAGTTCTTACGGCATTTCCGGATCCCTGCACAAATGGATAGTCATGTTCCTGTCAAACAGGTAACAAGTAGTCAAAATAGGGAGGGCCCTATCAAATCCAGCACCAGTTAACAGCGGTGTCCCCCAAGGCAGCATTCTAGGACCCACACTCTTTCTGCTTTACATCAACGACCTATGCGATCATATTAAAAGCAGCTGCATCCTCTTCGCCGATGACGTACAATTATTTAACACCTCCAACAATGCTGCTGCCCTACAAAGCGACCTTGACCATGTGTCAGAATGGTTGCGCATTTGGCAACTCCAAATCTCAACTAATAAATGCTCTGTCCTACACATTGGCAATAAAAATCAGAACACCAAATACAAGTTGGACGGAAACAACCTCGTAGACGACCCTCACTCTGTCAATGACCTAGGAGTACTCATCTCAAATGATCTAAGCCCCAGAGCTCACTGTAACAGCATTGCCAAAAAGAGAGTTTGCACATTCCCCCAGTGGCTAGGACCAGTTACAAAAGACCTCTTGACCAGAAGACAAATTAGTAAGGCTGATCACCATCCCACCGCTTCAAGGACTCCATCCATCACTTCTCAGAATACTTGACCATCTGTTGAGGCAGAGGATACGCTTCAAAGAAAAGAGGGGGGCGGGATCCAAAAAGCAAACATGACATTGTCTGGAGTGTAGCCATGTGCCATTTTATTTCCTAAGAATACTTCTTGGCTTCCTGTGGGTGGAGAGACATCCTTGGGAATCAGAATGATGGAATGATATGCATGATAAACGTAGTCCTCAATTTATGACCAATCATAAGCGCACCAGTGTGCCTACCGTCCCTGTCCTACTGTCCCCATTTATTTGTATTCATTTCCTTCGTTCATGTCCATGTTCATATTCATACCTGCTATCTTGTACATGTTTGACAAACTAATAAATAAATAAAGTTGGTGGCAGATTCAGGCAGCAGCTTTTTGGTGCTATGAATGGGTTGCAAAACGTTAGATGTTAAATATTTTTATTGTTGGAAAGAAGCCAGATATACTTGTGAGTTGTATTTTGCCATCAATTGGGTTTTTCTGAACTAATAAACCGTTCTGCAGGGGAAGGTTTACACATGATCATTTAATCATGGAAGTTTCCACTTGCTATGTTGTAAGTGGATGTTGTTGGATTTTGTAGCTTATTTCAACAAGTGTAAAGGAATTATACTTCTATGAAAACACAGAATCCCAACATCATAAAAATTGCATATTGCTAACAAATTTGCTTTTAGTAAGCACAGTTGATCCAGATAAAAAAGCTCATGTGCAAAAGCCTAATTTTAGTTCTGTGTTAGCACCAAGTGACTCAGTTTAGGAAAGCCCCTATGGCAGCGGTTCTCAACCTGTGGGTCATGACCCCTTTGGGGGTTGAACGACCCTTTCACAGGGGTCGCCTAAGCATGTGCTAGCCCGCCATCTTGGTGACTGGCAACGCGCACGCGCGGGGAGGTGGCGGGGAGGGGGTCGCAGCGGCGGGGCAGGGGTCGCGGCATTAGGAAGGTTGAGAACCACTGCCCTATGGGGAAAGGGCAGCAGAAGATTACTATTTCCGTGAGGTCAAGACCATAGTTCAAACAATTGTCTGTAAGTCTGTCTAAACCACTTTGTTTAGCAAATCTATCCCTCATCCTCAATCATTCATTTGGACATTCTGTCTATTGCCCAATTTTTCCCCCTCTGCTAAAGCTGTCCTTTCTTCCTTTTGTTTTGGAACAACAGAAATATGCAACACAAGCAAGGGACTTCTGTTACATCTGTCTCTGGCTATTACCAACCACTTCACCTCACAAGGAATGACTTATTTTTGGACCATTTGATACTAACTAAAAGACTGAAGTTCTAAAATGAGATACATACTGTATTTGTCTTATTCTTATGGTTTTTCAGATTCCCTGGCCTCCATTACATTTATCTAACTAAGATCTAGCAATTCAGCTAATGTATTTTTCAACAGTTCTAACTTGACAGTTTTCACATTTCCATTGTTTTTATTTTAGAAACCAACCAGTAATAAAATTCTCTTGATTTATCAGTGGCTTCCCTTGAACTCATATGTCTTTCTAACTAACTAACTAACTAACTAACTAACTAACTAACTAACTAACTATCTAATTAACATTCCAGACATTCTTCTAATTAAGCTGAACCAGCTAGCGGTACCTGAACACACTTGTAAGTGGATCATAAGCTTCCTAACAAACAGGAAGCTGCAGGTGAAGCTAAGCAGAATCACATCAGATACCTGTACAATTAGCACAGCGGGCCCCCAAGGCTGTGTGCTCTCTCCACTTCTCTTCTCTCTATATACCAATGACTGCATCTCTAACGATCCATCTGTTAAACTACTGAAGTTCGCAGATGACACAACAGTGATCGGCCTCATTCGAGACAATGATGAATCCGCATACAGACGGGAGGTTGAACAACTAACCTTGTGGTACGACCAGAACAATCTGGAACTGAACACCCTCAAAACCGTAGAAATCGTGGTAGACTTTAGAAGAAACCCTCCCATACTTCCACCTCTTACAATACTTTA
>QLTV01002419.1:3677449-3690285 GCA_003457575.1 Thermophis baileyi | reverse complement strand
AGTTTTTTAGTTTTTTCTTTTACTCCATCACTCTGCTAAACAAATAATTCCCTCAACACTGTCAAACTATTCACTAAGTCTGCACTACTGTTAATCTTCTCATCGTTCCCATCACCCATCTCCTCCCACTAATGACTGTATGACTGTAACTTTGTTGCTTGTATCCTTACGATTTATATTGACTGTTTCCTAATATGATTTGATTGCTTATTTGTACCTGGACTATCATTAAGTGTTGTACCTTATGATTCTTGACGAACGTATCTTTTCTTTTATGCACACTGAGAGCATATGCACCAAGACAAATTCCTTGTGTGTCCAATCACACTTGGCCAATAAAAAATTCTATTCTATTCTATTCTAAACTGTTAATCATTTTATTCATAAGAAGGAGCTGTGAGAATTAAAGGAAGTGGATATGCAGGACTTCAAAACAGTACTTCATTTGGCTTTTTTGAAGCCTACATAGCAATAACAAAGCAGAAGTAAGCAAAGGAATACAGTAGTCAAGAAGAAAGCACCAATACAATGCATCAGATACAAACTATTTAGTAGCCCGGTGACCCTGTACACAATTCTCCAGTTGCAGAACTGGCTACGTACTAATGAACACCGGCTGACCAGATCCAATGAATTCTTCTTCTTCTGAAATGAGAGAGAGAGATACAAAATAAAGAATAAGAAATGTAGCTATATCCTTAAGACTTTCATATACAAGAAATATAATTTTCATTTGTAATACTACCAGCAAAAGGAAAAGACTAATTTATGAACTCGGTGTTCAAAACAGGCCTTTAAAAAAAGACATAAGCAACAGAGGTCCTTCAATTATAAAACTTAAGCATTTGATTTTCAAAATATTGTCAAATTATTCAGTGATATCAAATTAAGATAACACCCTCTTTTGATTTTTCTTTAGGTTTGTTATTCATAGTGAATAATAGTTTTCTAAAGTATACGTTGGATCAACATATATGAAATACAATATGTAGGATCCATTTGCAGTAAGCATGTCTATAAAATTTGTTACATATCAAGAGTGCCTGTTTCCAACCAGGTCCTCTGTTTAAGCGGGAAACTAACCAGCCTCTGATTGGCTGAGTTATAAGGGCAAGCTGAGTTATAAGGGCAAGCTATATAAGGGCAAGCTGTCAGACTGGCTCTCTGCTGGATCTGTACATAGTTTGGAATAAAGAGCTGTTGTCTGAAGCCTGTCTCCAGTCTCTTCACTCACCCTACTTAACAACTGGTGACGAAGGTGGGATTGAAGATGGACTGAAGCAAAAAGAGCTGACAGAACACAACTAGATCCAGCCAGGCGGCAACAAGGAATGGTGGCCATTTTGCACGGCAAATTCGAACAAGCAGAAGCTGCATTATGTCGGCGTTCCACCCACCTACGCCCTTCGAGCCAGCAAAAGAGAACTGGGGATCCTACATGATCCAATTCGAGTGTTTCATGGAGGCGAACGACCTCGGGTTGTCAGACAATCGGAAACGGGCGCTATTTCTCAGCCACTGTGGCCACGAGGTGTTCGACACGGCCGAGTCCCTGTCAGAACCAACGCCAGTACAGACGGTGCCATGGCAAGTGCTGCAGGACACGCTGAAGACCCACTATGCCCCGGTCCCATCCAAGGTGGTGCAATGCCACGAGTTTCGGCAGCGGATGCAGCAAGACAGGGAATCAATCAATCAGTATGTGGCGGCCCTACGAAAAGCTGCCATGCACTGCAAATTTAGAGATTTAATTTAAATGGCATTCTCTTAGATCAATTAATCTGTGGGGTGCAGGACCTCCGCCTGCAATGACGATTGCTGGCTAAAACAAATCTAATGCTGCAAACAGCCTTGGATGAGGCAAGAGCCACCGAGTCGTCAAACAAGGTGGCAGAATCGCTCCAAAGGCACGCCGTGACACCCGGACCACAAAAGATGGCGCTGTCCATGCACAAGAGCCATTGCCAAGACATCGAGTCGGAGGACATCGAGGAAGAGGTCTTCCAAATGGAACAACGGAAGGGAACAGAAGCTTCAAGGCCACAACATTGTTCCAGCTGCGGGGGTCAGCAACCAAGGGTGACATGCAAGTACCGGGACGCCATTTGCCATCGGTGCGAGAGGCTTGGGAACCTAGCAAGAGTCTGCTGGGCCAGCCAACCAGCAAACCGACAAGCCACCCCGGTTGCCACCCAAGCCGAAGCTGGACAGGCACCTAAGCATGACACGTGGAAGCCGAAGTGCCGAGTTGACACCACTGGGGCACCAGAGATGAACCAGATGAGAATCGGGCAGGCAAGCACCCCCAGTTGAAAGAAAATACACATGACAGTCTTCATTGAGGGGTACCCTTGCGAGATGGAAATTGACACTGGTTCATCGATAACCATCATCTCCTGGGCAACGATCAAACAAGCGATCCCTACTCTACAAAGGGGCCAACTGAAACTCCAGCACCTCAAGCTCAGCGATTACCAAGGGAATCGTATCCCGGTTCTGGGCTGGGGAACCTTCAACGTGCAGTTTGGCAAATTCAACGGAAGCCTTCCCCTGACTGTGGTCTGCGGCTGCCTCCCTAGTCTACTGGGCCTAGACTGGTTTGACGCCCTGGGCATGGGAGTGACAGGAATCAACACTATCTCCAGCGGCTGCGCAGACGACCTGCTTTGGGAATTCCAGGACATGTTCAGCCTTGAGCTCGGCAAGTATGTGGGCACCCCTATTTCATTTAATTTAGGCCCCAATATTGCACCCATTAGGATGCCCCGGAGAGTCCCTTTCGCACTAAAACCAATGATCGACAAGGAGCTAGATAAACTGATTAGCCACGGCATCCTCGAGCCTGTCGATCATGCAAAATGGGAGACCCCTATAGTGACCCCTATCAAAAGCAATGGGTCAGTGCGTATCCTACATGATCTGTGCTGATTATAAATGTACAATCAATAAAGCACTTCAACAGAGCACCTACCCAGTGCCAATTGTTCAGTATTTGCTGCACACTCTCGGGCCCGGCATGATTTTTGCCAAATTAGACCTTGTGCAGGCGTACCAGAAACTGCCGGTAGATGGTGCTACGGCAGAAGCGCAAACCATCGTCACGCATAGAGGGGTGTTTAAATGTCATTGTTTGCAATTTGGAGTTAGCGTAGCCCCGGGAATTTTTCAAAGCATCATGGAACGGCTCTTACACAAAATTCCTGGGGTTGTGCCGTACTTTGACGATGTTTTAATTACGGCCAATAATGAGCAGCAATTGAAATCCCGACTACGGGACGTGCTAAGTTGTTTCAGGGCTGCCGGGCTCAAAGTTAAAAGCAGCAAATGCCAAATCGCTTTCCCAGAGGTTGAATTCCTGGGCTATAGGATTAACGGGGCAGCATTTTTCCTGGGCTTACTGAACTTCTACAGCGTCTTCCTAAAGAACAAGGCGACTGTTGCCGAGGCTCTGCATAGGCTCCTGGCAAAGAAAACACCCTGGGTCTGGGGGGCGTGCTGAAGCGGCTGCATTTGAGGCTGTCAAAGGACTGCTCTCTGTGGACAGTTTCCTGATCCAGTTTAATGACACCTTGCCTATGGTCCTTGTGTGTGACGCCTCCCCGTTTGGCATCGGGGCTGTCCTCAGCCACTGGTTGCCTAACAGACACGAAGCTCCAGTGGCCTATTACTCCAGGACGCTATCCAGTGCGGAGAGAAACTACAGCCAGCTGGACAGGGAGGCACTGGCTGCAGTGGCCTGGGTCAAAAGATTCCATGAGTACTTGTTTGGGAGGGATTTTGAACTTGTCATTGACCACAAGCCCTTGCTCAGGCTCATTGCCGGGGACCGTCCCACCCCGGGGTCCCTATCCCCCTGGTTCACCAGATGGACTATATTCCTCTCCGCCTACAGCTACAAATTAATCCACAGGCCGGGACAGACTCTGGGGCATGCCGATGCCCTCAGCAGGTGCCCCCTGCCTGAACTTGTGGATGATCCAACCCCGGGCATCCCCGTCCTTCTAATAGACTGCCTGGACTCTGGCCTGGTCACTTTGGGCTCTTCCGGACTCTTCTGAACTGGGTGTGCAGGGGATGGCCGCAACGGCCAGTTAGCCCAGAATTTAAGCCATTTATCCAGCGACACACCAACCGCGAACTGGTCCCGGTCGAGGCCAAGGCCCCACCCGAAAGCTTCCAGGAGCTTCCATGGGTGGAGCAGGAGACAGCAGCAGACCCAGCCTCTCAGCCACCACACCTACTGAGCTGCGCAGGTCTGAAAGAGTCTGCAAACGCCCCGCCTACTTACAGGACTACGTATGCTAAGTGGAATGTTCCATCTAAGAGGGGAGGGGTGTTACATATCAAGAGTGCCTGTTTCCAACCAGGTCCTCTGTTTAAGCGGGAAACTAACCAGCCTCTGATTGGCTGAGCCATCTGACAGCTCCCTATACAAGGGCAAGCTGTCAGACTGGCTCTCTGCTGGATCTGTACATAGTTTGGAATAAAGAGCTGTTGTCTGAAGCCTGTCTCCAGTCTCTTCACTCACCCTACTTAACAAAATTAGTTTAATAAATGTGGATTCAAAGACTAAAGGCGACACTTGAATTTGGAAAGGAAGTGGGAGAAAAGGCAGTAAAGTATGATCTTTCTGCGCTGATTTCCAAAGTTTATGGGGATTCTCAAACATCCAGGTCATGGTTGTCCTAAAGGTGCTTTTCCAAAAGGCAACTGGACTTTCTTGGTTTTTTCCCCTTGAAATATTTAGCTTCTCATCCAAGAACTGAACTGAAGAAGCTTCTTGAATGAGACTGATTTCCAAAGCCATAAATGTGCCTGTTCCATAATGGTTAACACTGCCTGGTGGTTCACTAGTTTTAGCCTGTGTAATTTGTTATTATATAGAGCTTTGTTTATTAATATTATTTCCCGATAGGGACTCAAACTCCATTAATTGGCTTGAATGAAAGCCAGAAATGACCTGGAGGAAAGCAGGCATGTCCAGAAAGTTGATTAATCATATGATTTCTGCCTTTTCTGGGCAGTGGAGAGATTTAATCTATTACACGTAGTCCCTGTTTAATGACCACGATTGGAACTGTGACTCTGCTTATGATCTTACTTCAGTTTTCCTTTGTTTTACAGACCTTCAAAGGTAATCAATATTGAATTGATTATCTTTGCAGGTGTGTAAAACGAAGAAAAGCTGAAGTAAGATCATAAGCACAGTCTTCACTCTGTAATTAATGGACAAAGCAAGAAATCTTTTTGATATATCAAAAGAAGTAAGTGTAGCATCTCAGCACCTATGAAGAATTCTACATTCAGGATAGTTACTTCGTTTATAAATGATCAAATAGGGTTTCATTGCCAAACATGTCTTAATGTCCATCCTATAGAGTAAGTTATTTGCATATATTCATCTGCCTTTGCTTGGAGGAGCACATTAATTAGTCAATGTGCACAAGCTCAGAATTTGTCTATAATTTAAATTCTATAAAATTTAAAGTCTATAAAATAAAGTCTATAAAATAAAAAGATAAACTACCTTCTTTAAGTTCCTCTGTTATGTTGCGTAAAATGGAAGGATAGGAAATGTCAAATTAAAAGAGTTTTTAATTTATATTACTCATGATATAAAGCAGAAAAGCATGCAGATTATTCAGTATGATCAGACCAGCATAAAGTTGGCAATTTGTACAAAAAGCAAACGCAAAAAACTAGCAGCAGCAATAGGCATGAGAACATAAAATCTATACAGATAAAAACCTTATTGGGAGAATTGCACAAAATCAGTGTCAGGTTTTGAGTTGCAAGAATTCAGTTTGCCTGATGAGTAGCGGAGGAAAAGAGAGAGCCCAAGAGGGGAATTCTCTGATTATCCAGCAGCTATGTCTATTATACTGTAGAGTTTACATGTTACTTCTAAGAATAGAATATCTTCACACATGCAATCCTTGCCAAGACCTCCATTTACAGGTTTGAAGGTCTCTGTCACATCAATCTATTGCAGATATGGCTCTACAATCAATCACTCAAAAAGCTCTTCCCTATTTCTTTTTCTAATCAGTTTGATGAAGGTTTTCTAAAACTCAAAAGCTTGCAATATTTTCAGCAGAGCCTTCAACACATGTTTATAAGTGCCTGCAAAACTAGTGCATGTGTCCATCTTTGGTTTCCCCCTGACTTCAACTTAGCATCAGCATCAGCCCAAGCAGACCTTCTCAACTTACATCCTGTCAGATGCATGCCCTTTTGTTCCAAATTGCACTTCATTCTTTGCCCATGGTCTGCTCATTTAAAAAATAACTTCATTACCAAGAGTCAGACTTTTTATCTTAACTTTCCCCACAAGTCCTTTCAAATTGGAACAGGTTAATCATTTCCCAGGCCAGCTACAGCAATTTTAATCTTCTGGCATTTCAAAGCTTGTAAGAAATTTAGATTTTCCTTCGTGCTAGCCCTTTGGAGGTTTTTGTACACAAACTCTGGAAATCCACAAGAATGACTGACATACATCACTTCAATCTACCTGCACAATGTGAAGGGGGGGGGGGAAACCTTCAAGAGATGCTTCACAACAGAAAGGCAGTTGCTTTTTAAAGAATTTATTTAAAAAGGTAACAATATTGCTGGTATTTAAAACTATTTTAAGGCTAATTTCTCAGTGTGCAGACAGATATGCCTCTGGTCTGTACTATTTCGGATTTTAATATACAAAAATATCTTGGTAAGGAAGCATCAACATGGATACTCCTTCATCATCAAGAATAATAAAGTAGATTAGCTGCTCAATTACGCTTATGCAGTGTAATCTCATTAACTTCCAGATGTCTTCTCTGTCTCTTGCATAGCACTACAATTTTTATTGTAATTCAAATTTGAATGATTATTTGGGAAAAAGAAGCCAATTTGTTTCATATTTTCTAGACTTGGTTATAAAAATAACCAGACAGGCTGAGAAAATATCTATCATAAACACACACCTATCATACAGACACAAAAATGGAACATTTATTTAATCCCTATGTTCAGGGGTGGGTTCCAATTTACCTCGCTGCCGGTTCGCTCCCTCCCGCGCTGCGTGGGCGTGCCTCGTGGGCGCGTGCGTGCTTTGCGCGTGCGCGCATGCGCAGTAACAAAAAATCCAAAAAAAAAACCAAAGCCGAAAAAAAGATGGCAACTGCATGCACAGTGCCGGAAGTCAGCTTCTGCACATGCTCAAAAGGAAGAAAAAAAAATTCGAAAAAAATTCAAAAAAAAGATGGCGGCCCCCACGGACTGGCACAGACCGATCTGGTTCTGTGACATCATCGTGACGTCACCAGCGGGCCGCTATTGGTTCGGGAGAACCGGTCCGAACCAGGAGGAACCCACCCCTGCCTATGTTACATAATTCTGAGATTCTTATCATTAGCAAAGGACATTGCAGGAACTTACCAGACTCAAAAGTCTCCTCATCTTTTAAAGTCACCCAGGGAGAAAAAATAGCAAATGAATTTTATTTTAGTGCTACCTTTGTAAAACATAATCACAACCCAACACATCAGAAATAATTTCCCATTGCAGCAGCAATAGGAAGGTACAGTGAGATCCTCTTGTAATCTCCTTTTGTAAAATCAAATTACACATCCATGGGGCAAATCCATGATTGATTTTGGTATTTATTTAAAAGTATTTGTGCTGTAGAATGAATTCCAAACTGGATGATGACAGAGGCATCTGGTAGGAGGGGAGACATAATTCACTTCCTCCACATTTCTTATTTCAGATTTTATTGGAACATGAAAAATAGGACTGTGTTTACAAAAATGGCTTTATTATTAGCTCAAGAGCATTCTTTGTGCAACTGTTACAAAAGAAATTCAAAATCACAATACTAGATTTTAACATTTTTATTTATATCTTATTTTAGCCTTTCCATTAAAAAATCCTAACACCAAGCAATAAAATTGTTCAAAATTACAAAAGTAAAAACCATAAATCAGGTTCATGATTTAAAAAAAAGTCAGAAGAAAAGCTGCAGGACACGGGCCCAAGAATTAGGTCAAAATGTGGCATAGTGAGCTCTCTAAATTCAGCATCAAATGTGTCTAAGGAACTGTATAACCAGGCTACACAAATGCAGATTTCTACACTGATGATTCTATCTAGCTGAAGCAACAGTTGATATGACTGGACTTATGCCTCTGATTATAGTTCTCTCAACATACACATAATTTTAACATTTTTGCATTGTTACTAGAGGTCATTTTGTTCAATGTTTCTTACAAATGGATCTTCTTTTTGGCCTCTGGGTTACACATACTGGGATTTTGACCAGTTCAAATGGCAGTAATGAAAGACATATCATAATTTCCATGTATCCAAACTAGAAGTGATTACCTGTTTCTACACACTTCTCATCAATCTGCATGTCATCTTCTTGTATGTTGTAGACGAGGGAAAGGAAATATATGTCAGGCTCTCATAATTTTCAGAGAACTCACATAAAGATAGAAACAATAACTTATCTACCCCATGAATTTTAAAATAATAGTTTATGTACTATTTCATATAGTACCATGATGTACAACATTCTACAATGATTTTCTTTTTATTAAAGCAAAGATTACTGTATTCCGATGGCCGTCAGCTGGAATATAAGTGGAGGAACTCTTTCATGAAAAAGATCAAAAACAGAGTGAGGATCATTGGAATGCCTATTTAAAAACTCCAACACTGAAAGGAGCAAAACATATTAACTACTCTGCTCTCCTTACTTTTTTTGCACTTTCACCAAGATATTGAAGAAAGAACCAGAACAGTTTATTGATTACATGAGCCTGGATATGATCATAGTAGCCCCATGGTTAAAGAAGATGATTGATGCCTCCTTGCAGTGCAGTGGGGTCTGTTTTCCCTGAGGTACTTATAAAACCTCTTTCAATTTCCACAATCATAAGCCAATCTCAGCTTCTCCATTTCTAGAAAAGGCGAGTTATCTTGCCCTCTATTCCCTCGATCTCTTTCAGTGGAAGCGTCAGAGCAGTTGGGTGGACAGAATGGTGCAGGAGGAAGACAGCAAGAGGGAATCTTGTTGTCAAAGAAGACTTCCAACTTGGTATTGCTAAATGCAATCCTATGGGTGAATAAAGAAGCTACTGAGGGAAGAACTACCTGTATATGGAGGACAGATTCATTTGCTCTCGAAAAGGCTAGCAAAGATAATACATCCGTACATTTTTTTTGTACTTAGTATTTCTAAAGCTGCTTGATTAAACATTAAATTTCATGCTGGATACGTGTTTGCGAACTGTTATGAAATTATGTCGTGTGTCTGTAAAATTATTATTAAAATCAAACATTTTGGATTTGAATATGATTTCAGGGATGTTAAGACACTATGAAACAGGTAATGCACAGAGAGCAAGGTTATTTATTTTGTGCATATATTAATAAAATAAACGTTCAGTAGTACACACGCAGACACATAGACACACAGATCCCATACATTAAAATGGATTATAGACAGTGAGAAGATGACTAGGATATAGCACACAGGGGTTTAGCAGAAAATAGATTGGGATCAACTGGTAAACCCAGGACATTGCAGGAAGAGAGCTCTCTTAGTGTAGGGTAACAAAAAAATCAGAAGAGTCTGGCAGCATCTTTTCTGACTAACACATTTTATTAAAAGGCATAAGCATTACCTTCTAAGTTAATGTATTTTAAGTCTCTATTGAAAGTCAAAGTGGAATCTGTTATTCTGAAATCATAGAATTCATGGAAATGATATGAAAATAATTTTTTTTCTCTTTTTGAATTTGCTTCATTTTGTAATTACATGGTTGCCACTGTATATGTACTGTTTAGATAGCAAACGTCTGATACAGTATATAGAATATTCCTCCAAGCAATATATACAGGTAGTCCTCGACTTACAACAGTTCATTTAGTGACTGTTCGAAGTTACAACAGCACTGGAAAAAGTGTCTTATGACATTTTTCACACATAAGACCGTAGCAGCATCCCTGTGGTCAGCTGATCAAAATTCAGATGCTTGGCAACCGGCATGTATTTTTGACAGTTGCTGTGTCCTGGGGTCATGTAATCACCTTTTGTGCCCTAATGACATGAAAACTCAGTGGGAAAGCCAGATTCACTTAACAACTTCTAACTTAACAACTGCAGTGATTCATTTAACAAGTGTGGCAAGAAAGGTCCTAAAATGGGGCAAAACTCACATAACAACTGTCTTGCTTAGCAACAGAAATTTTGGGCTTGATTGTGGTCATAAGTTGAAGACTACCTGTACCTGAACAGAGACCATTCAATTATGAGACAAATTTTATCCCAACATTCTTATAGGATTCTGAGTAGTACATCTCAGCAAGAGATTAACCATCTTAGGTAGGATTAGTCTGGAGACCTTGGCTAATACACAAACACACACACACACACACACACACACACACACACACACACACACACGTTTATGGAATCCAATTAGCATTACTGACCTTCTTCCTCAATATTCACTAATCATGGGAAATTCATAAAAAACAAAATATATACACATCATCAGGGACATGAATGAACAATTCTAAGTAAAAAGAAACAGAGATTATTCTGATAACGTTGAGACCTTTGTACACTAAAGCATAGTAAATGATTTCCCAACAGTTCCCCCTTGTGTTTAAGACTAAATAGTCTTAGGTAATCCTGTTTCTAGACTGACAGGATTGTTAGCAGGTTTGGAATTCAAACTATAGCATTTTTGCTCTAAATCTAAGTAGTCTAATTTGTACTCTATAGAAATAATTGAGTAAAGAAATAATATTAATTACAGAAACAGTTCCATGCACACCTTATAATCAGGAATTTATTATACTCACAGATTTTTGATTGGAGGCAAGAGTGGGGATGGAAAGGATGAGTCCACCAGAATTCTTGCTGTTTCCTAGACAGAAGAAGGGAACATTTTCTAAAATTACAGAATTAGAACAAGATTTCAACAGAATCTAGAATTCCTATGGTCTTATGATAAATTTCATGGCTGGGGAGGGATTCAAAACCAGATTTCCATTACATGTACACCAGTAGTGGGTTCTAAAACCCTTTACTACCGTTTCGTGCGTGCGACGCTTCTGCGCATGCGCAGAGGCGTCCCGGGTGGGTGGGCGGAGCCTGCCGCCGCCGGCGCTACCAGTTCTTAGAATTGGGCCGAACCGGGAGCAACCCAGTACACTCTTAACCAGGGCACAAACCTTAGAAGAGAAATTCTTTCCTGGAGAAAGGAAGACTGTCTCTTCTAAAACATTTGACTGGTTGAGTGCAGAACCAGATATTATACATCCCCGTTTTTACATCATCATCATCACCACTACCATCATCATCATCCCAATCATCATCATCATCATCATCCCAAATTTATTAGAGTTCATGAAGAGAGGATTGTAATCCTTCTTTGAGCAATGGTCTCTTTTGCTGAAATCTCCCTGGTATTCCTCTGCATCCTAACCAGTGCTGCCTCAAGGGTACATGACACCCCTAGGGCACATTGATTGATGGTGCCACCTCTCGCTGATGCAAAGTTTAGCATTTTTACATTGATTTGGAAGGAAATATGGTATTGGTTCCCCCTAACATTTGGCACCCTAAGCCTGTGCCACTTGGTCTTACCCTAAATTTAGCCCTGATCCTTTCTCAGTGGCAGCACTGACCCTGTGGACCAACACCCACCTGGAGATTTGGATGGCTCAACCCTGCTGGCCTTATGAAAGGCATTGAAGACATGGCTGTTTTCCCAGGTTATTTGGGTCAGATAGTAGATGCACTCTGCTACTATTGATGGTGAATAGGATTAATTGTTTATCGTTGGGTTATGAGGGAATTATAGATAGGAAGAAGAGGACCACTGTTGCAAAGGGGTTTTAGATTTTGCCTACAGCCATGTAAGAGGAATTCACTATTATTTAGTTAATTCACCGGGATTGCTTATTTTTCAACCTTTTCTGCATGGGAAAATAGATACATTTTCTATTTTTATTCAGCAATGTATTGTGCAGAAAACTTGCCTATAATTTTGATCTATTTTAACTGCATCAGGTGCTAACACTGATTTTCTCTATGGTAAAAGAGGGATCTTGTATAAGTTGATTCCCCACACGTTACCCATTAGCAAAAATAAATACATCCCCATTTTCCATACCTCTTCATAAGATGATTGGAAGGGATGAGTCCAGCACAAGCTTTGAGGTTGGAGACTTTCCTTGCCTGCCACCACAGGATGTCCTTTTGGTCCACAATCTGAAGAATCTCTCCTTTTCTAAACGGCAGTCCTGCATCAACGCATGGAATGAGAGGGTCCTGACGAGGGCAGTAGTCCCGCATTGCACGCACATAAAGCTGGAAGGACAACATCGAAAATTTATTTTTTATCACAGAAGTTACACTCCAAAGACAAGGAAGTACATTTGTAAAAGTTTAATAATTGCAAGCAATAAAAGGTCAGCTTTAAAAAGCCAAGATACAACTGCAGTCAAAACATGGCAATAGGTATTAATTCATAAACAGTAATAAGATCATAAAGTACAGAGTACAGAGATGGTTCGGTGGCCCCACGATTCTGTAGAGTCATTTGCAAGGACGAAATCAGCAAACAAAAATTCATTTACACTATAAACTCTATTAACAGAAATGACTCCAACCCCAAAAAACTTCGCTCACGGCCTGACCTATCCATACTACAACGAATCCGCTCCCGCGAACTCCGTGCTGAACTCAAAAGACTTCATGACCAAGGACATACTGACCTATACATTGACTACCGTGCTGACTGCATCAAACCTAAGTCCCGCAATCCACCATCCAA